>PVHX01021940.1:0-28719 GCA_004024805.1 Geosciurus inauris | reverse complement strand
GCCCCTGAGTTCAATCCCTGGTACCAAAAAAAAAAAAAAAAAACTCAACTGTGTGATTCCTTTAAAACATAACATTGTTAAGCATGGTTGTGCATGCCTATAATCCCAGAAACTCAGGAGGATAAGACAGGAGGATCACAAGTTCAAAGCCAGCCTCAGCAACTTAGTGAGACTCTGTCTCAAAATTAAAAAATAAAAGAAATAAACAGGGCAGGGAATGTGGCTCATTGGGTAAGCAACCGTGGGTTCAATTCCTAGTACCAAACACACATACACACACACACCATAAATGTGCATATATTATATATTTAAAGATTATTTCTAAGATTCTGGATAAACTTTTTCAGAAACACTGAAAATTTCTATAAGCAGTAAAGTACTTGTAAGTCTTTAAATGACATTTTTAAAAAACACATTCTTGCCAGGTATAGTGGCACATGCCTGTAATCCCAGCAACTAGGAAGTCTGAGGCAGCAGGATCACAAGTTCAAAGCCAGCCTCAGCAATTTAGCAAAGCCCTAAGCAACTTAGCAAGACTGTCTCAAAATGAAAAAACAGAAAGGGCTGGGGATGTGGCTCAGTGGTTAAGCACCCTTGGGTTCAATCCCTGGTACCAAAAAAAGGAAAAACACATTCTTCTCTATATTCTCTATGATTTTAAGATTTTCTATGATTTTATTTTACCTGAAATAATTTTATATCTGGATTTAGTTCTGTAATCTCTTCATTCAAACTTGGATTGCTTCTTCCCGGTGGTATGAATTTTGTTTTTTTCAAGGAATTACCCTGCAACTGACTTGGTGCTGCAGATCGTCTCATTTTCAGCAGCACTGACCTGAAAAATACCAAAAACAAAATGGTCCAAGTTTGATTAGAATTACCCCCAAATATAAAAATAGCTCATCATTACAGCAATGATATATTATAAAAGGTAAGGGAACAAACCGTAATAAGACTTAGAATAAGTTTACCAGCAAGTAAGATTTTAGTTTTCATAATAAAGGGCTATTGAAAAGAATTCAAAGGTTAAAATGAAAGGTGAGAACTTGAGCATATATTACTTCCATTTGGATAATACAACAGATTAGATAATCCTAGCATTGTCTTTAACCAATTTAAATAAAAATTTCAAAATCTACAAAAACACAATTATTCAAACATATATATATACATATATACATACATACATACACATACATATATATGTATATATATAAAGCACCTAGCTTAAACTACATAAGGGTGCTGATCATGATTGTTTTCCTCATCATTCTAAAAGAGCATACAAGCTGGGCACGGTGGCACATGCCTGTAATCCCAGCACTTTGGGAGGCTGAGACAGGAGAATTGTGAATTCAAAGCTAGCCTCAGCAATGGCGAAGCACTAAGCAATTCAGTGAGACCCTGTCTCTACATAAAACACAAAAATAGGGCTGTGGATAAAAAAGCATACAAGCCAGGCATGATGGGACACGCCTGAGATCCCAGGAACATAGGAGGCTGACCCCAGGAAGATGGCAAGTTCAAAGCCAGCCTCAGCTACTTAGGGAGACCCTGTCTCAAATTGAAAAAATAAAAAGGTCTAGGGAGGCAACTCAGTGGTTAAGTACCCCTGAGTTCAATCCCTGGTACCAAAAATAAAAAATAAAAAAACAGAATGCACCACAATGCCAGACACATTACAATCATTAACAAATATTTTTGAATGAATGAATGAATAAAATCCTAGCAAGACATATTTATAGGGCTGGAGATATAGCACAGTTGGTAGAGTGCTTGCCTTGCCCTGAGTTCAATCCCCAGCACCACCACCCCCCAAAAAAAGACATTTATAATTCAATTAAATACCCTATGTCCTTTAAAATAATAGAATTTTTTTAAATGCAAATCAAGATGGTGGCACATGCCAGTAATTCCGTGACTCCAGAGGCTGCAGCAGGAGGATCGCAAGTTCAAAGTTAGCCTCAGCAACTTAGCAAGACCATCTCAAAATAAAATAATAAAATGTAAAGGATTGGGGATGTTGCTCAGCAGCCCTGGGTTTAATCTCCAGTACCAAAATAAATACACACACACACACACACACACACACACACACACACACATTGTGTGTGCATGGTTTTCTGATTTTTGTTCAATACTATTTCCACTAGGACTAGATAGGGGAAACAAGTGGAAGACAAGGACATCACACACATACATCATGTTTCTGTAAGAATAGCAGCAAACACTCTGATTCTCTACAATTTCATAAAACACTAAACAAGATAAGCCATGTCTACCAACATTATTTGTTCAACCCAGAAATTCCACTTCTGGTAATTTACCCTAAGAAAATATAAAAAATACATTCAGGCCAGGCACAGTGGAACACACCACCAACTGGCATGCACCAGCAACTTGGGAGGCTGAGGATCACAATCTCAAGACCAGCCTTAGCAATTTAGCAAGACCCTGTCTAAAAATAAAAAATGAAAAATGTCTAGGGGTGTAGTGTCCCTGGGTTCAATCCCCAGAACCAAATTTTTTAAAAAACTACATTCAAAGAATTATGTATAAGGATAATCATGCTAGTATTACTAATAACATGAAAAAAAAGGAAATATGTATGTCAATAACAAGGTACTAGACAAATTATGGTACACCCACCCACATAATAGAATACACTCTATTCACAGACTACTAAAACTCTTGAGTTATTATTGATCTCTTTTGAGAGTTATGATCTCTTTTCCTCCAGACCTTTAAACAAACTTTCCCCTCTATGGTGTTGAAAATGCTTTTTCCCATTTTTCTTTGCCTGATTAATTCCACCTGGGGAGGCGCAGTGATTGTGTTTTTTGTTTTTGTATCAGGGATTGAACTCAGGGGCACTCAACTACTGAGCCACATTCCTAACCTTTTTTATTTACTTATTTATTTTTTGAGACAAGTCTTGCTAAGTTGCTTAGGGCTTCTAAATTGTTGAGGCTGGCTTTGAATTTGTAATCTTCCTGCCTCAGCGTCTCAGATCACTGGATTACAGACGTGTGCCATCACACCCAGCAGTTCCACCTTATCTTTTATAACTCTTACTCTTATGAGTATTTTTCCTCTCCCAAACATGGGTAGGAGAAACCTCTAATGTGTGCACTATACAAGCACTTCTCACACTGCAATAAAATTACTATTGTTTCTCCTGAACTGAAAAGTTAAGTATAAAGTTTTGTACAGGTTAATCAGTCCTAATCCAAAAATATAAATCCAAAATACTCCAAAATCTGACTTTGAGAACTACCATTGTGAAAATTCCATAGCTGACCTCTTAAGGCAGGCCAGGCCATGGTCAAAACACAAGTATACTTAAAAAAAAAAAAAAATATATATATATATATATATATATATTTGTATAAAATTATTTTCAGAGGGGATGGGACATGGGGACAGAAAAGATGGTGGAATGAGATCGACAGCAATGCCCTAGGTACATGTATGACTGAACATATATGATGTAACTCTATATTGTGTACAACCAGAGAAATGAAAAGTCATGCTCCATTGTGTACAATGAATTAAAATGCATTCTGCTGTCATGCATACCCAATTAGAAGAAAGAAAGAAAGAAAGAAAGAAAGAAAGAAAGAAAGAAAGAAAGAAAGAAAGAAAGAAAGAAAGAAATGAATGAATATTACTTTGGGGCTATCTATGATGTATATGAAAATCGGATAATTTTAAATCTTAACTTTTCAAGTCCTAACTTGTCTCATCCTCAAGATAGCTTATTATGTATATGTAAATATTCCAAAATCCAAAATATGAAATACAACTGATCCCAAGCATTTCAGAATAGGGATACTCGACCTGTATTCCATGCATAACTATCAAACATAAAAGGCATTTAGTATTTACTATATGAACAATTCTATACCCATTAATTGGGGGAAGGGGTGGAATCACACTTTAGAAAAATGTTTAATGACATAAGAAATGCTTTTGACATACCAAATACAAAATGGCCACAAAACATGCTCAGTCTCATTCCAATTGTTTATAAAGGAAAAAAGAGTAAATAGAAAAAGACTAGAAAACAAAGAAGCATAAGAGAACTTTCTAGAATGATAATCTATATCATATTGCAGTATGGTTACAGGGATATGTAATCAACTCTATACAGAAACTCATAAAACAGTATACCTAACTAGAGCTGGGGTATGGCTCAGTTGTAGAGCACTTGCCTAGTATATACAAGGCCCTGTATTCAATCCCCAGCACTGCAAAAAGAAAAAGAAAAAAGTATACACCTAACTGTACAATGCAAATTATACTATAAACTAATATAATACATATAAATTAGATATAATACATATTAAAATACACAATCTTTCAAAGACTAGAAAACCATACACAACATTATCTCTAGGTGTCAGAATAACCAGTAATTTTATTTTCTTCTGAATTATTTTTATATTTCAAATTTTTCTACAATGAAAATATTAGCTTTGTAATAAAGTACTATTAGATTTTTAACTATCACATTTCATTAAATATAAAATGCCATCAACTGTAAGCTGTACCATTATCTTATGCATCCAAGAAACAAATGCAGTCAGTCATTGATTAGACATTTCCCAATTTCAGCAATGTCAAAGTGATGAAATATGTAAGTATTTGATATGTCTTTATATAGTTCAAGGGATTAGAATGGAGGTTACTTTCTGAAGTTTTTTTTAATATTGTTTTTAGTTGTAGATGGACACAATATGTTTATTTTATTTATTTTTATGTGGTGCTGAGGATCAAACCCAGTGCCTCACGCATGCGAGGTAAGCCTTCTACCACTGAGTCACAATCCCTGCCCCTGCAGTTTCTTATTCAAGGATAAAATAGATGCACAATCTGAGAGGAAATTATGCACAATCTGAGAGGAAATTATGAAACCAATGGTTTTTGACCACTTAAAAGCAGCACTTAAAAATATTCACACCCGGGGCTGGGATTGTAGCTCAGCGGTAGAGCGCTTGCCTCGCATGCGTGAGGCTCCTGGGTTCAATCCTCAGCACCACATACAAAGCAATAAAATAAAGACATTGTGTCCATCTACAACTAAAAAAAAATATTTAAAAATATATATATATATTCACACCCAGCCGGGCACGGTGGCTCAAGCCTGTAATCCCAGCACTTAGGGAGGCTGAGACAGGAGAATCGCGAGTTCAAAGCCAGCCTCAGCAATGGCGAGGCACTAAAGCAACTCAGTGAGACCCTGTCTCTACATAAAACACAAAATAGGGCTGGGGACCTGACTCAGGGGTCGAGTGCCTCTGAGTTCAATCCCTAGTACCAAAAAAAATATATATTCACACCCCCAGCATGATATAAATCTGAAAATGACACAAGCTAACTACAACAAAATGAATAAATGTTAGACCCTGCATAGTTACTTAATTTTCCAGTGAAATGAGAAGTTCAGATAAAAACTTAAGGCTTTTAGTTAACTATTTCTCAATTGAAATAAGATAATCATGAGTCTACTAGTAAACTAATACATACTAGATGGCATTAAAGCCAACTGGGTGCCTGTGATAGGGCAGCAGGACAAGTAGGCAAGGTAGAGAAGGTAAGGCCAGGTGTCCTGCCTATATGTTTGGACAGGGGCAGGCACAACTTTCCTCTTTATATTTTAATGCATTATAATTACATGTAATGGTGGGATTCGTTGTTACATATTTGTACATGCACCCAACATAACAATATCATTTGGCTGATATCATTCCTGAATGCTTCCTCTTTTCCTCCCCTCATCCATCCTATGTACTGATCTTCCTTCTATTTTCATGAGATCAGCCCTTTTTCCTTTCCTTTTTCTTCTCTAGCTTCCACAGAGAGAAAACATCTGATCCTTCACCTGAGTTTGGCTTGTTTTGCTTAACATAATGTTCTCGGGTTCCATTCATTTTCCAGTAAATGACATAATTTCATTTTTTATGGCTAAATAATACTTCATTGTGAACATTAAAAACATATATATGTATATGTATATGTATATGTATATGAGGAAATGTAATAGATCCATTCTCTACATTAGTCAGACTTCCCTGTAATGCTGTGAAATTGTTAATTGACACCTTTTTAAAAAAACACCAGAAAAATATAGTAACTAGAAATATCAACAATGGAAATGAAGGAAACCCAGTGCAGTTCAGATTATACTACTTAGGGATGCTTAACAATGGAGAAGCTATTTAAAATCTCATTTTCCTCATCTGTGAAAAAATAGACTAAATGCTAAAATGTCTTTCAACACTAAAATCTAAGAATCACCACCCTAAGTAATTCAACATCTAATATATTATTTCTAATTTTTTAAACATTCTATTTATTCCGTAAACTAATTTTTAAAATAATGAATTTGAGAATGGAGGCTAATGAGAAGCAGCACATAGCAATGGTCAGGGAAACAGACTCCTGGGCAGGGGATTTAGTTCAGTAGTAGAACACTGCCTAGCATGCATGAGGCCTTAAATTCAATCACCAGCACAAGGGTAGGGGAGTACAGAATCCAGAGCCAGGTGGCCTGCCCTGACTGGAATCCTATCTAACTCTTCCTACTTATGTACGATCCTTGGGCATCCATAAAGTCATCAAATTTGTTGTTGCAATTAGAAGTAAGCTACAGAAATCAGTCCATTTCACCCCAAATACTTTAGCACCCTTACTGCTTTTTAAATTAGTTATTCAGACTCTTCCCAAGCAGGGAGGGCTACAACTTCTTTTTTTGGGTGGGGCAGTGGGACTGAACCTAGAGGCACTTTACCATGGAGCTACATCCCCAGCCTTTTTTAGTTTTTGAGACAGAGTTGCTGAGACTGGCCTTCAACTTGTGATCCTCCTGCCCCAGCCCTTAAAACAGCTGGAATTACTGACAAGAGCCAGGGTACCTGGCTATGATGCTACATCTACCTGCTTCAGTCCTCCCGAGTAAAATAGCCAAAGCAGGCTGACAACTGAAACACATCAGTTAGTCTTAATTCCTTCACACTAGACTGTAGTAACTGAGAACACACCCACGCCCCCAAGTGAACTGAATATTGAAGCTTCTACAGACTATCTGGCTGACTAGAACACCGTGCAGAGACAAAATGTTACAGACTGAGATCCAAAATTATATTACTTAGTCTTTAGTCTCTTTTTGGTTGTTGTTGCTGTCACTGTTGTACTGGGGATTGAACCCTGAGGAGCTCTATCTGAGCTACATCCCAACCCTTTTCTATTTATTTAAAGACAGGGTCTTGCTAAATTGCCCAGGCTGGAACTTGTGATCCTCCTGCCCTAGCCTCTTGAGTAGCTGGGATTACAGGCATGAGCCATTGCACTCAGCTCTAATCCCTTTTAATGGCCATTTACCATCAACCTCTAGGTATGACTGAACATTTTCTGACTACTATGGAAAACTCTTGGAATCTATCATTAAGCTTAGTAGATTTTTAGCTTCCACCAATGCTAATTAAGAATGCTATCACAGCCAGGCATGGCAGCACACACCGATAACCCCCACAGCCCAGGAGGCTGAGGCCAGAGGATCACAAGTTCAAAGCCAGCCTCAGCATCTTCGTGAGACACTATCTCAAAATAAAATAGTTTTTAAAAGGGCTGGGGATGTGGCACAATGGTTAAGTGCTCCTTGGTTCAATCCTGAGTACCAAAAAAAAAAAAAAAAGTTATAACATCTAAAACCTATAAAAGAGATTCCACTACCTCTGCTTTTGCCCACCTGATGTTTCCACCAATGTATTTGGTAAATGAACTGACTTGTTACTTTCTTTTGCTGTGACTATAAACTCTTTCTTGGTGGACCACGTAATTTGGGGTAACCTGAATCTGTTTCCTGGCCTTGGTCACACATATTTGGTTCAGAAAAAAAACAACTATCTCTAATTTCCTCTAGAGCAAAAGCTGTGTTTTAGCCAGGCGCGGTGGTGCAAGCCTGTAATCCCAGCAATTAGGGAGGCTGAGACAGGAGAATCACGAGTTCAAAGCCAGCAAGGGCGAGGCACTAAGCAACTCAGTGAGACCTTGTCTCTACATAAAACACAAAAAAGGGCTGGGGATGTGGCTCAGTGATCAAGTGCTCCTGAGTTCAATCTCCAGTACCAAAAAAAAGAAAGCTGTGTTTTTCCCAAACATTCCTCACCCACACCCAAGAACAAAGCTTTTAATGCAAATGCCTGAATATAAACCTAGACTGACACTTCCTAGCATGTGCTCTTGCACTGTTACTTAATCTCTTTGTGCCTCAGTTTCCTTATCTATAAGTGAACACCTTAATCACATACAGGCATGTTGGATTAAATACTTAAAGCACTTAGAACAAAGCTTGACTCATAGTACTACTCAGTGTTATCTGTAGTATTTCCATTATAATTATTATTAGGGAATAATTAGTATTTTTAAAAAGAATATTTAAAAAATAATAATTAGTATTATTATTAGGGGTTTAATATATAAGATCCTATCAGGGTGGCTACGTTAAAGGTCTCATGAGAGGGACAGAAAGAGTATAGTTCTGCCTACAGGATCATGACAAAACTATGGGATCCTTTGAGTTTTTAAGGGGGGATGTGCGCAACCTTCAAACCTCTAGGATGCAACCATATAAACTATACAACTCTACCAACAGCCACCAACAGACTCCCCCCTACCTCACTCCACACACACACACCCGTTGAGTCTGCATTCTGGCTTGCAACTACATTTGGTAATAATTATTTCACTTCAGGCCTTACGTACTCCTTTGACTTCGTGACCTCGCTACACCTGCTACAAAACCTTCCAGGGTTTAAAAAAACAAAAACAAAAAATAGGGGATGGACTTGAGCTATGGATTGGTGAAAGCCCTTATGGAAGGCGCTCGTTTGCACTGACACCACCAGAGCGCTGGCGGAACGTTCACCTCCAGGGCTGGGAAAGCAGCTCCACCGCGTCGCAAAGAAACCCAAACGCCACCGGAGCCTGCACGCACCCGCGGGCTCTGCAGCCCTGACTCCCGGGAGTCTCTACACAAAAGGCCCCCCTCACCACCCCACTGCCCGGCCTCCGCCCCCTGGGCCAGCAGCCTGGCGACCCTCGCACTTCAGATCGTGGCTCCGGGACCGGCAGGCGGAGGCCGCAGTCGCTCCCAAAACCTTCCTTCCCCCTTAGAGGCTTGCTCTGGCGCCATTCCCCACTTTGCCGCGCACGTGCTCACCAGCAGTCGCAGCCTCGCAAGCCTACCCCTCCAGGGACCCAACGGCAACAATCTGACAGAAACTGCGCGCCCAATCTAAGAAGTAGGGCGGACGAACAGCACACCCCTTGCTGCCAGAGGAGCTCAAGGATCCCGCCTTCATGCGGCCAACCGCGAACGGGGCGTCGCGCGTGCGCACTACTTCTCCACTTCGGCACATCATCCGGCCCACTGATTGGACGACCTTGCTACGTCACTGCGCATGTTCCTTTGCGCTTCGCTTTAAATGCTTGAAAGTTGGACTCTGGTTTATAGTTGAACGCAACAAACACTGATTTGATGCTGACACAGATGTAGAGGCACAACATACGTGGGCATATAATAAGTTATGATTCGGTGTAGAAGTGCAATAATAGAAATATGCCCATCGTTAAACTCATGCGTTCTTTCAAAAAGATGTTTGTCAAGTCCTTGTTAAGTTTTGGGAATATAAAGATGAGTAAGTAATTACTTGACTCTGAGAAAGGGGAACCTTCTTTGGACTTGGAAAAGCATTAAAGGATTTAAATCAGGGAAGTGACATCATTCAATGGGTATTTACTGAGCACCTTCCAAGGCAATGACATATTCTGCCAGTCCTGAGAAATGTGGAATTAGAAAGGCATGTCTAAAAGGATAGAAAGTGGTCAAAGATCATTTACTGAGTTTTATATAACAGCTTGACAAAAATTAAGAAACTAAAAAACATTGAGGGTATAATGAAAATGTGAAATGAGAATTCTTAAGCTGCTGATAGGATGTAAATGGTTTATTTGGAAATTAGGTTTTTGCAGAATAAGAATTTTAAAAACGAATGTAAATATGTACAGTCACAATAATTTCTACCCCTCAGGAATTTTCCCAATCCTAAAGAGACATTCACAGTTTGAGTTGTGCTTTTGGCAGTTGCTGGGGCCAGGAATACAAGAGTTGGCACTTGGGACCTGCCCAGGTGGGACACCCTCATAAAACTGAGCTGGGACCAAAAAAAAAAAAAAAAGTAAAAGTGACCAGGAAACAACCTACCCTCATAGTGGCTGTAGCCTACCTTAATGACATCTGGAAAGCCCAGAAAACCTAAAACAGAATAGCTGAAGGTGACCTGGGACATTCTTCTTCCAGATTTGCACCCAGTTTACTCACTTCATCCAGATTATAGGTAACCCTTGTCGAAGTAGCCTTATATGACCAACCATTACTCTCTTGTCTCATACTCCTTTCCTACTTCAGAGTTTATCTTGCACTCCCTAACATACTTGTTTGTTGTTTTTCTATTACTCTCAGAATTCAAGCTATGTGAAAGTATGATCTTTGTTTCCTGCACATGTATCTAAACAGTATCATCTCATAGAAGGCACTCAATTAATATTTGTTGAAAGAAGAGTTGTGTGAAAATCAACAAAGTTTAGTGACTGCTCCCTATTAGAGGAGAGAGACTGACACTTGATTTTTACACACCAATACCAGCATCAGAATCCCCTGAGGGATTGCTCATACACGGATTGCTGGACTCCTCTGGAGAGTTTTGGATTCTGTAGGTCTGATCCATGCTGATAATTTGCATTTCTAATGAGTTTCCAGAGATATTACCAGCGGAAAATGCAAAGTTTTAGAAATGAGCCCACACTCTGAGCCCAGAAGTTACAATGCTATGAAGATAAGCCACTACATAATCTACATGTACTTGCACAGTACCAGGCACACAAAAGGGTACTCAGTAAATGATAAGTATATATTTGATGCTTCCTTCCAACTGACTGAATTAATTGCTCTGTGCTCAACTTTAAAAGAAAAAAAAGAACACTGGAACTACAAAAAAAAAAAAAGGAATAGCTAGCTCTATTCTGCATTAAAACTCAGGGATCTTTCACAAGACTTCCAGTTTTACTTATGACAGTGGAGCCTTCCATTAGGTGACCATAAATCCTCTCTTTAGAGGGTCTTTTTCCATCTAGCAACAGCTTCTCTTTTAACAAAGTGTCTGGAGGTAAAGCATGGGAGACGAAGGTCTCTTCCCACTTCGCTATTGCTCTGTCCAGCTAAAACTGTGGACACTTCAATAGAGGTCTGTCAAATTTTCTTTAAGTTTGATGGTATTCCAAGTTGTCTTCAAACTGAATAAGTGTCTTTAAATGGGCTCAATCCATAATCCGATCCCTGTACAACCTTTCTAAACTCATCTCAATTTTACTCTCATGTTGGGGGGTCCCTCGACCACTCTCAGGTTCCATGATTTGCTAGAAAGACTTGGAATTCAGGAAAGCTGCTATAAACGCAATTGTGATTTATTACAGTAAAAGCATATACACTAAAATTAGCAAAGGTAAAAGGTACATAGGGTAGCTTATAGGAGAGATGAGATACTAGCTTCTAGTTGTCTTCCCTCAGCACAACTATATGAACAGCATGTTTATTCTCCCCAAAACAACATATGACTACACATTCAAAGTATTGCCAACCAGGGATGCCATGTGAACCCTGGTGTCCAGCATTTTTGTTGGCTGTTGGACCATATGGCTGATCTTAGTTACACAGTCTCTTCCTGAGGTCAAAGTAACAGATATCTCAACACCTGTACCATAAATCACACTGTTAGCATAACGGAGGTACCAGGTATACCGAAACACTTTTGGGGGGGGGGGCGGCGTAGGTACCAGGGATTGAACTCAAGGGCACACGACCACTGAGCCACATCTCCAGTCCTATTTTGTGTTTTATTTAGAGGCAGGGTCTCAATGAGTTGCTTAGCACCTCACTTTTGCTGAGACTGGCTTCGAACTCACCATCCTCCTTGCCTCCGCCTCCAGAGCCACTGGGATTACAGGCATGTGCCACCACTTGTCTGGCATACCTAATTTAACAGAAGCAATTCCATCTGCCATTTCATATTATTTTAACCTGCAAGAAATTTCATATTATTTTGACCTGCAAAAAATTAAAAGCAAATGAATAGATATTGCTTTGTTAAACACATATTTGATTTATATGGCATTTATATAAACATGATTTTTAGAATCCACTATCAATAACCCTTCATAAAAAGAACTTCAAAAAAAAAAAAAGGCAATACCTCCATTGAACAAGAGAACGGTGCTGCAGTGACTGATGAGGAATCTCTGTTTAAGTGCACATAACACATACTTTTATTGATATCATCGGCCTAATTATAAAAGGAAAGTTTCCAAAGAGTTCTGTTAAACATTTACAAATTACACAACTCTGGGGTAAGCAGTATAGTTAATAGAGGTATAGTTAATTTGGAAGTATTCTGATTTTAAAATATTTAAAACACACAGGCTTGCACACACAGTCCAAAAATATATCTGGTCCTGTGGTATTGAAAGTGACCACGGTGGTTCCTATGGCATCTCTCCCACTCAGAACAGGCTTGTTGCTTTTCTCGAGTTTGCCTGCTTCCAGGCAGGCAGTTCATTCATGTGTTCAGCTCTTGTCCTGTGTAGTGCAAACTGAAAAATACCTCAGTGTTCATCAATTAGATAAATGTCAAGCTGTAGAGGATCGATTCCTTCCAGGAGAGGGCTGGCAAGATCAGCCAGTGGATAGACCTTTTACAAAGGTCGGCAAAGACATCTTCCACAAGAATGGTCTGATGTGAAACTTCCATATCCTGGCAGAGCCCGCTAAACCACCGCTTTGCGGAGCCCGACCGAAGTCCCCGCCCCGCTGCGAGCTAGGGACAGGTAGGTGGTCTAGGGCGCTCCGGCCTGCGCACCCGCGACGTGTTCCTAGGGTTCCAGTGAACGCTGGGAAACTGAGGCTTGATTCCACCTGCGCACTCCTCTGAACCCCTCCCCAAAATCCTGGCTGCTTGCTGCTTCCCACCGCCCCCGAGATTGCCTAAGCCCTCCTGCCCTCGTGTCTTGCTGCCAGGCAGCGACCACGTGTTCCTGGAGCGACGCGACCCAGTAGGTTGGGCTGTGGTTGACAGGTCCCTCCTACAGGAGCCCCAAGCCTCCTCCAAATCACAACAGTCCTGACCTAAAGAAACACGAAGCTGCTTAAGAGCAGAAACTGGAGACACCCGCTCACTTCTCAAAGATAATACAAAAGCACCTACTCATCTAGCAAATCTAAAAGCAATTATGCTTACTTCCTTTTTTTAGGATTTTTTTTTTCCATAACAAAAACTACTCAGTTTTCTCTCCCTCTCCCTTTTCAAGTGGTAAGAGAATGATCACCAACAGCAGAAAGCAGATACAGCAAAACAACATGAAGACCCAGCTTCAAGCTCAGAAGAGAACACTTCACCCCCTCCTGGTGGTTTCCGGTACTCTACAAGACCTGAGAAACTTCTACTAACTATAGAAATGATCCCTGCAAGTATATAATCTTTTGGGGATGAGTTCTTAAGTGCAGATGGTCTGTAAAATGAGTCACAAGCATGGACAGGCACTCAATAAATATTAGTTCTTTTTCCCCACCCTAGTTCATTTTGTTTTTTGCCTTGAATCCAAGTGCACCTACTAGAGCCCTTTAAAAAATTTTTTTTTTTTTGTGGAAGCCGGGCGCGGAGGTGCACGCCTGTAATCCCAGCGCTTTGGGAGGCTGAGAGAGGAGAATCGCTAGTTCAAAGCCAGCCTCAGCAACAGCGAGGCGCTAAGCCACTCAGTGAGACCCTGTCTCTACATAAAACACGAAATAGGGCTGAGGATGTGGCTCAGTGGTCGAGAGCCCGAGTTCAATCCCGGGTACCAAAAAAAAAAAAAATTATTTTAATTGTTCAGGCAATTTACTCCACCAGTAAAAAAGATTGTGACTGAGGCTAAAATGATAGCAGTTTTTAGCAATATCTTTTTTAATTTGTTTTTTTAAGACAGGGTCTCACTATGTTGTTCAGATTGGCCTTGAACTCCTGGGCTCAAGCTATCCTCCTGCCTCAGGTACTTTTAAATTAAGCCCTCTACATTGGATTTTTTAAAAAAATATCATACCATATCATACTTCACTTATATGCACTGCAGAAACCAAAAAATTGTGTAACCATT
The DNA here is from genome assembly GCA_004024805.1 of Geosciurus inauris. Classification (NCBI taxonomy): domain Eukaryota; kingdom Metazoa; phylum Chordata; class Mammalia; order Rodentia; family Sciuridae; genus Geosciurus; species Geosciurus inauris. Next base: position 14,472 of record PVHX01021940.1, on the reverse strand, counting down.
CTGTTGAGATATTTGCTTTATTGCAGTGATCTAGAGTTGAATCCCCAGTATCTCTTCAGGATGCATATTGTAGCAGCACTGAGTGCATAACTAGAGCTTCTAAGTTACAATTTCCTCTTCATAGTGACTATTTAGTATTCATTTCATCATTTCATATTTCTTCATCTGAAAATCTACCAGTGGAAGGATGTTCTTATTTTTATGGAAAGTGAGCTTTCCCTTCTACTTCTCAACAGACATCTTTGCTGTTCCACTGCAATTTTTAGATGAACTTTCAGAAATATCCAAAACAAACAAAAAACAGGTACCATATTGCCACCAGCAAGTGACTACCTTGATTCTGTTCCAGGATCCAATCTAGAATCCTACAATGCATTTAGCTGCCCTACCACCTTAATTGCTTCCAATCTGTAATAATTCCTTAGAATTCCTTTGTCTTTCATGACCTTGACACTTTTTTCCTGATGAGAGGGGGTGCTGGGAATTGAACCTAGAGGCACTTACCACTAAGCTAATCCCCAGTCTTTTATTTTTTATTTTGAAATAAGTTCTCACCAAATTGCTGAGGTTGTCTTTGAACTTGCCATCCTCCTACTTAGTCTCCTGAGTCTCTGGGATTACAGGCGTGTGCCATGATGACAGCAAGCTTGATTTTTTTTTTTTTTTTTTTGGTGGTGCTGGGTATTGAACCCCAACTCTTAACACTTCTAATGAGTACTGACTGGTCCGCTATTTTGCAGAATGTCTCTTGCATTGGGTCTGTCTGATGTTTTCTCATGATTTAATTAACGTTATGTAGTTTGGGCAAACATACAGCAGAAATTATATGTTCTTTTCAGTGCATCACCTTAAGAGGTAGGTACATGATGTTGGATGTCTTATTGGTAATGTTCAGCTTGACAGCTTGGTTAAGGTATCTTCTGGATTTCTTCATTGTAAAAGTAGTTTAGCTTGGAGAACATGTTCTGAGGTAATGTCTTTTTTTTTTTTGGTACCGGGGATTGAACTCAGGGACACTCAACCACTGAGCCACATCCCCAGCCCTATTTGGTGTTTTATGTAGAGACAGGGTCTCACTGAGTTGCTTAGCGCCTCACTGTTGCTGAGGCTGGCTTTGAACTCGCGATTCTCCTGTCTCAGCTTCCCAAAGTGCTGGGATTACAAGCATGAGCCACCGCGCGCAGCTTGAGGTAATGTTAATATCGTTTCTACTCAGTGTGGAGAGCAATCTGTGGGCTGTGTGTGGATTGTCATGCATTGCAGCCTAGTGAAGAGGAGAATCTGGTGTCTGGGAAGTTTCAGTGGACATTTCCTCTGGTGACTGCCCTGACACATTGTGAGCCCTATTCCTCTCTGACAAAAGTCCCATACAGCACCAGAGACGGGATGACCTGTAGCTGCACAGCCCGAGATGGCAGTGGCCTGCCAAGATGCCAATCAACCTGCTGAATGAAAGACATCAGGAAGCAAGACTCTGCCCTTGAAACGTTATCCCTACCTTTGATGTACCCCCTTAAGTAAACCATGGGAGCCATTTTCTAATTGCCTAGCTCCAGCTCCCGTGTGGACTGGACCTATCGGGGCTCCAACTTTTGAAACTATCTTTTCTGACTCTTTGTCTTTTGTTCTTCACTAATTGTTCTAGACCTTAATTTCTCAGGTGGTTTACACCCTCTTTGGCAGGAAGAACCCCCCAATGAGGCACTGGCCATCTCCCCATTGTAAGGTAAAAACAGCCCTTTTGTACTCAGTTTTAGCATCCCTTCCCTAAAAGCCTAAAGCAGCCCCTGCCCCAGGCGATTCCTCTCCCAAATCTTCCACCGGGGAGAATGTTAGGCGGGTTCAGGGCCCAGGATGTCCAATTAGAGGGACTGGTCAGGGCAGCTGCGGTCAGGGCAGCTGCGGAACGGAGTGGCCAGCCAGACACTGACATCACCAGTAGATGCGCCTCCTGTCAATAGCGAGTTTTTCCTGACCTATCCAGGAAGGACTCTGGCCTTCTCTTCCTGCCCGCAAGACCTCCCCTTCCTGACCGGGCCTTTTGAAATTGTCTGCATGCCCCAACGCGGGTGCCATTCTCCCCTACACACTCTGATGGATGGGAGAGTTCAGATTTTTGAATTCAACTAGATAATCCAGAGTAACCTCATCTCAAAATTCTTATCTTAATTTCAAAGAACTACCTCTTGTATAAGATAATTATTATGATTTGGATCAGGAAATACACGAGAGCGTGTATTTCCAATAAAGCCTTGACCAGCAGCTTTAATTCGTCTCTTTTTGGTCATCTAGTCTTTACGGAGAACAAAGCCTGGCCGCTCAGGTTACTACATCAAAGAAGACCACTGCCGCTTATCTATCGCTCCAGTTTTGAAGTGACCAATCCATAGCTTGCCACGCGTTTTGTAGTGGGCCCTATAAATTCCATGCCCCACGTCCCTTCTGCCCTTTTCCTCCTTCCTCCTCCTGGGCACCCACCCCGTGAATAAAGATCTCCTGGTTCCACGAGGTGTGTCATGTATGGCTGGCCAATACCCTAACACCCATAACTCAGTTTTTATCCACTGGTTTTAGTATCTATCAGTGATCTTGCCAATAATAATTTTCAATATCGTATTTACCCCATGGGATTATGTATTTCCCTCATTCCTTGTGCATTTACTAGAATTCTTCTATTAGGAAGTTACCTGTTCCCTTCCTCCACTTATTTACCTATTCAATCATTTCTTTATTTCAGTCTGGAATCAAAGATATTTAATTCTGTGAAATGATCTAACTTTATCATTAGTTTGTTTCTCAAAATTATTCAAAGTTTGGTCATTAGAGGTTCTACCTTAGTTCATTTGGTCTACTATAACGAAATACCACAAACTGTGTAGCTTATACACAACAGAAATTTACTTCCCACATTTCCGGAAGATGGTAAGTCCATGACAGTGGCACAGCAGACTCAGTGTCTGATGAGGGCCCACACTCTCATGGATGCTGCCTTCTAATTGTCTCTTGAGGATTGCACTCTCATAACCTACTTCATAAAGACCTACTTCCTACTCTCATCACTTTGGGGGCTGGGATTTTTAAATATATGAATCCTGGGTAGTCTTAAGGTGAAAAAAAGAAAAAACTTCCTACACTCCAGTTAACTCAACACTTCTGAAACTAAATACGTGACTTTAGTGGAGAGGGCAACAGTTGGATTCTGGATATGTTTTGAAGAAAGAAGCCAGTTAGCTCAGAGGTACAGTGTGAAACTGAGGAGATAAAGACAACTAACTCTAGGGTTTTTAGCCTGAGAAACAGAAAGCATGGAGTTGCCACTTAGTAAGAAAAAGATGGCCAGAGTTGTTTGGTTATGTGAAACTGATTATGTCAAAATGAAGTGCTTCCTAGATATGCAGTGGAAATGTGGAGATGCAAATCTAGGGGTTACAGATATAGGTTGGAATCTTTTTTTTTTTTTTGGTACTGGAGATTGAACTCAGTGGCACTCAACCACTGAGCCACATCCCCAGCCCTACTTTGTGTTTTATGTAGAGACAGGGTCTCACTGAGTTGCTTAGCGCCTCACTGTTGCTGAGGCTGGCTTTGAACTCGCGATTCTCCTGTCTCAGCTTCCCTAAATGCAGGGATTACAGGTTTGTGCCACTGTGCCCAGCTGGAATCTTAAAAAGTATGTAGACATGATATTTAACGTCATGAGACTATAACAAAGCAAATGTAATTTAAAAGATTAAAATTTGGTCCCAGTGGCTTGGGAGGCTGAGACAGGAGGATCACAAGTTCAAAGCCAGCTTTAGCTAAAGTGAGGCACTAAGCAACTCAGTGAGACCCTGTCTCTAAATGAAATACAACATAGGGCTGGGGATGTGGCTCAGTAGTTGAGTGCCCCCCCGATTTCAATCCCAGGTACCCCCTCCAAATTAAATTTGGGGCTGATGATGTAACCCAGTGGTAGAATGCTTGCCTAGCATGCACAAGGCATTGGGTTCAATCCCAGGAAACATCAAAATAAATAATAAATAAATAAATAAATATAAAATTTTCATTCAGTTATGTGAACTGGACATGGTGGCACACACCTATAATCCCAGCTACTCGGAAGGCCAAGGCAGGAGGAGCACAAATTCAAGGTCAATATCAACAACTTAGTGAGACCCTGTCACAAAAATAAAAAGGACTGGTGAGCAGGGTATAGTGCTGCACACCTGTAATCCCAGCGGCTCAGGAGGAACAAATTTCAAAGAAAGCCTCAGCAATTTAGTGAAGCCCTAAGCAATTTAGAGAGCCCTGTCTAAAAATAAAACATAAAAAGGGCTGAGGATGTGGCTTGGTAAGTAAGCGCCTGGTACCAAAATAAACAAACAAAAAACTGGTGATATGGTAAATGTGGTGATGTAGCTTAGTGGTAAAGTACCACTGGGTTCAATGCCCCATCCAAAAAAAAAAAAAAAAAAAAAACAACCCAATTAAATGGACCCAGACATCTTTAGAAAGAAATACATTGGTAAACTTCAGTTCAATTCCATCTTTTTTTGGGGGGCAGGGGGCAGATACTGGGGATTGAACTCAAGGGCACTCAAACACTGAGCCACATCCCTAGCCCTATTTTGTGTTTTATGCAGAGACAGGGTCTCACTGAGTTGCTTAGCGCCTCGCTGTTGCTGAGGCTGGCTTTGAACTCGCGATTCTCCTGTCTCAGCCTCCCTAAGTGCTGGGATTATAGGCTTGAGCCACCGCGCCTGGCTTATTTTGATTCTTTATTTAACTTAGAGAATGATGAATTTCAAGAACCCTAAGTTGTTCAAGAAGGGACAGGTGAAATGCTTAAACAGCAAGTATCCCATTCAGGGTTACCAGAATGTCTAACTGACATAACTCCACCCAAGAGTAAATACTTTAAGGAGACTCGGGAGGGGAGCTGGGGAGCCATTAAGCCTGCTTTAGTTCAAATCTTTACAAAAATACTCACAGTCTCTCCAGCAAACCAAAAGACCTTCACTGTAGAATAACATACAGTTTGCCAACTCAAATAATTGTCAAGATTTATTAAATTGAAAACATTTTAAGAATTTCCATTTGGCTATTTTAGTGATGCCTTTTGCTTTAACATGAAAGCCATTGCCAAGTGCGGTGTCGAACCCTGAGTCAGGAGGATCACAAGTTCAAGACCAATCTTGGCAACTTAAACAAGACCTTGTATCAAAACTACAACTAAATAAGTCTTTGGAACTCCACTTCCATATGATGAATTCTGCTAATGCTTAACCTAAGAAGGAGCTTCTTACTTCTCCAAAATGGTCAGGAGGTAATAAATTTAGGAACTAGCCAATCTGGTTTTAAATCTCGTTTCTACCACATTGGGGGGGAGGTACTGAGGGCTGAACTCAGAGGGGCTTAACCACTGAACCACATCCCCAGCCCCCTTTTTTATATTTTATTAGAGACAGGGTCTTGTTAAGTTGCTGAGACTAGCTTTGAACTCGCAATCCTCCTGCCTCAGCCTCCCTAGCCTCTGGGATTACAGGAGTGTGCCATTGTGCCCAGCTTTTTTCTACCACGTTTGAGTCAAGCTCCATCTGAAAATAATGTTTAAACCTCCTTTGCTGAATTGTTATAAAGACTGAAAGATAGGGGCTGGGGTTGTGGCTCAGCAGTTGAGCGCTTGCCTTGCATGTGTGAGGCACTGGGTTCGATCCTTAGCACCACATAAAATAAATAAAGGTATTGTGTTCATCTACAACTAAAAAATACATATTTTAAAAAAATAAAGACTGAGAGATACATGAAAATAAGGGTGATCAACATGTTGGATTCCTTCCCTTCTCATTTATCTAGAACTTTCAGTTACTCAGGACATTTTTTATTTTCCTGACATTGTTTTGTTTCTACACTAATAATTTATTACCTTTGCTGATCTGCATTACTGGTAATAACCTAAAAGACTTAAAAGGCAAAAAATAGTCCTCTGATATTTCTTGAAGATTATATTCAACTTTATCCAAAAAATAAATCATAAAATATGGTATCTATATATAGTCATATATTCTCATTCAAGAAACATAGTTACCTAGGAAACATTAAAAAGTGTGTCAGACATTAGAGACACATTTCTAATTCACCTAATATGTAAAAAATATCTTTAGAGAAGATAAACCTATTAGGTTTCAGGATTGAAGGGGTTTTAGGTTAATTTATGTGCTGAATTTCTATACTGAAACTCTAACCCCTAAATGTGAGCATATTAAGAAACGGGGCCTTGGGGAAGTTTGGTTTAGACTGTCCTTAGGGTAGGATCATCATGACAGGATTAGTACACTTATTAAAAAGAGGAAAAAACATGAGAACTCTTTCCTTAAGGAAGCCACTGAGGAAAGAAGTCTTGTACTGCCAAGGGTAGGTTCATCATGATAGGATTCGTACACTAATTAAAAAGAGGAAGAGACATGAGAACTCTTTCCTCAAGGAAGCCATTGAGGAAAGAATGTGTGAGAGCAAGCAAGAAGGCCCTCATGAAAACCCAATCAGGCTAGCACCCTGACCTTAAGACTTCTAAGTCTCCAGAGATAAGAAAGTTTTGTTGCTTAAGCCTATGGTGTTTTGTTATAGCAGTGTGAGCAGACTAAGACACTTTGGTTTTTGGAGGCCACTAGTTATGAAGATTTCTATTACCTTCCAGTTAAACATCAGAATCTTTAGAGCTGAGCTTTTCTTTAAGGCATTTTCTTAAAGAACTGAGGCTTTCTATTCACTCACAAATAATTCCCCAAAACATAGAGTAATAAAATAATGGAATAAGACTCATACACTTATTTTTTGTTCAGGAGATCTCTATATTTTATGCCATTTATATAGGCTCAGTGTGTTAAGACATACCTTGGGGAAAATATGGCTACTTTCTCAAAGTTATAAGCTTCATTTCAGAATAAAAGTCCAGCATTTATTAGATGTTTCTGATTCCCAAAATAACAGTATTAGGATATGCCTCATTTTAAGCTTTAATTAACTGTATAATAAAACAACATCAGAAGGTCCAAAGCTGAAACACAAAGTAAGTTTGTTTTTCTTTTTAACACAGGAGAGAGAAGTGTTTTGTTTCTTTTGGTACCAGTACGGTTCTCAAACCTTACCAGGGCACCTTAGTAAATTAACATGGACACCAGCGAATATTTAAAAATTTTGAGGAAACATAGCAAAACCTGTTGGACACCACATACACTACTAATTTGAGGTAGTTTACATTTTCAACATTAGATAACATTATATTCCCTTCTATGACAGCATATCTTTGTAAAATTTTCATCAGTCTGATAAAAAATACTGTTAAGTAAGCATAGTGGAGAAGGAAATGATGCTGATTCCAAAGTTTGAGATGGTGTGCAGTGTCCGCGGTTACTAGTGATATTGATTGACATAAACTGCCTGGACCTAACTAAATATTTAATAAACAGAAGTATCAAGTATTTCTTTTGGCCTAGGAATGCTATAAAAAAATTACTGAGACATTAAAGGGTGCCATGGGCTGAGAAAGATTGGGAACATCTGTGGCAAAGGCAAGAAAAATACAAAACAAGTCATTTAGTTTTTCTACCTAGAAATGTTCTAAATAAATAGTCATATAAAAAGGGGAAAATATATATACAAACATACATACAAAGTTTGGGTTTTTATTGAAATCTTAGGTTAGGTATCAAACAAAATCTCCTTTCTTCAGATAAAAATATTCTCTCAGATGTCTCCAGATAACTGCTAAGTCTAAATTGGTCCTTAAATGTCTTTTTATTGTCCTCATGAAATGTCCACATACACTTAGGATGTTCCCCAAAGCATTTTTATCGTGTAAAAGACCGTACATGACGTCCTCTACCACTGCCTCCACTAACAAACTTTCCTCTTGAACCTCCACTGCCACTATTTGCACTAGCCCAGGAAGGTCCAAGTCCCCCACGACCTCTAGAAGCACGGTCCCGAGGACTTGGGCGGTAACCTATAAAAGAAAGAACACAGTTTTTAGTTCCATCATCCTTTCCTTTCACACTAAGTAAAAACTAATTTATGAAATAGTTCAAACCAAGAATTTCTCTTCTGCCTTTTTTTTTTTTTTCCCCTCCCACAAGGGACTGAACCCTGGGTTCAGTCCTAACCTAAGTTACCTAGGTCCTTGCTAAATTGCTGAGCCTGGTCTCGAGGCATATGCTACCACACACAGATCCTCTTCATTATTTAAAAACTCTTCTAAAATCTCTGGGAAGGGCGGGGCTGGGGCTGTAGCTCAGTGGTGGAGCACTTGCCTTGCAAGTGTGAGGTACTGGGTTCGATCCTCAGCACCACATTAAAAAAATAAAAATAAAGATATGTGTCCATCTACATCTTAAAAAAAATTTTTTTTAAAGTCTCTGGGAATGTGGTAAATTAAACCACTGAATTGTATGCTTTAAGTAGGTAAAGTATATGATATACAAGAATTATATCCCAAATAAAACTGCTATTTAATAAATGTGACTTTAAAACCAAAGCTATTTCTGGCAAAAATGCCAAACTTGATATAGTAATATTTTAGAAAAAGCAGGATTACAAGTCAGGCACAGTGAGACACATCTGTAATCCTAGCTACTTGGGAAGCTAAGGCAGGAGGACTCTAAGTTATAGGCCAGCCTCAGCAAATTAGCAAGACCCTGTTTCCAAATAAAAAATTCAAAGAGCTAGGATGTAACTCAATGGTAGAGCATCTCTAGGTTAAATTCCCAGCACTAAAAAAAAACCAAATTGGTCTTATATACACAATACTGTAAGTGAAAACAGAATAAATTATACAGACATTTTTATTACCAAAATACTTTGTGGTTAACCACAAGAATGGGATCCTACTTAAAATAAGTTATATTCCATGCATATATAATATGTCAAAATAAACTCTACTGTCATGTATATCTGAAAAGAACAAATTAAAAAATATTTTATGGTTAAATAACTGGTTAAATGGGTCTAAGATTGACTTTCATTATCAAAATGGAGCACATCACCATAAAATGGTAGTTCAGAATCTAAAAATCTGATTACTTTGACAAAAGATGTGCAGTGGGGCTGGGGATATAACTTAGTTGGTAGAGTGCTTGCCTCACATGCTGGGTTCAATCCCCAGCACCACAAAAAAAAAAAAAAAGAAGAAGAAGAAGAGAAGGAGGAGGAGGTGGAGGAGGAGGAAGTGCAGCAGCAGCATTGGGCATTATTTCATAGATATAAACTTGACTCTAGAATTTAAGTCAACATTCTAAATTATTCTGTCTCAAATAAAAGTCATTCAACAATTAGCCAGGCGCAGTGGCACAAGCCTGTAATCCCAGCACTTAGGGAGGCTGAGACAGGAGAATCGCGAGTTCAAAGCCAGCCTCAGCAATGGCAAGGCACTAAGCAACTCAGTGAGACCCTGTCCAAAACACAAAATAGGGAGGGCTGGGGCTGTAGCTCAGTGGTAGAGTGCTTGCCTCGCATGTGTGAGTCACTGGGTTTGATCCTCAGCACCACATAAAATAAATAAATAAAATAAAGATATTGCATTCATCTACAACTAAAAAAAAAATTTTTTTTTTAAATAAAAAAAAAAAAACCACAAAATAGGGCTGGGGATGTGGCTCAGTGGTCGAGTGCCCCTGAGTTTAATCTCCAGTACCAAAAAAAAAAGTCATTCAATAATTAAAAAAGAAGGAATGCACGTTCCTTCTCTCAGTACTATCAAATAGGGAGGACACATACCTGTAGAACTAAGCGGTCTTAATGGTGGAAGAGGGCCCCTGTTAAAATTGCTCTGGCCACCACGACTTTCATTGTAATTTCCTCGAGGAGTATTCTGAGCACTCCAACTGGAGCCTCTTGTTCCCTCCCGACGACTGTAGTTTCCTAAACACAAATAATGCAACCAAAATCTACAGTTTTCACCTCAGTTGGATTAAGAAAGATGTGACAGGTTTTTCTTAATCTTCAAAAGTAATGGAAGAAAAACTGAAATTCTATGAATTAATATACTATAAAGTGGAAGCATCACCCAGTGATTATGAGCAGAGGCTGCCAGTGTTCAAATACTGGTCACCTGAAGGACAATTTTCTTCTCTGTAAAGTACGGTACTAACAAAATCATGGGATTGATTCAAGAGTACTATAAATAGTGCTTTTAACAACAGTTCCTGAAACAGCATTTAAGTGTTTGCTATTAATGTTAAATTCTATCCTGTTGCCCCTACTCTCCTAAAAATCAGTAGACATAAAAACAATTCAACAAGTCACCAGTGAAGAGTAATTTCTCTAAGTTTAGTCAGTTTCTAAAATCTTCAAACAATTTAAAGCACATTAACTACAACACTTGGAAGCAAAGAGATAAAAAGCAATGGTGAACTACATAGAATAATCTTAAGAAAACTGTTAAGTTCAATTGTGAAAATAATATATGAATATTAGGACAAATAAAATTGTCAGTGTAAAAAGGAAAATAATTACATTCTTCACTCAAACTGCACTGTATCAAAGGTTAACTTAAAAAGCAGGGGGCTGTTCTCCTATTCAATAGATTACCACTGATCTACAAAGCAGCAGCAACAGAAAAACACTTTATTTGAATCTGCCATGTGAATCACATATTTTAATATTCCAATATTCTAACACATTAGAAAACACACCTAAGTTCTTACCTTTTGAAGCAGGTGGTGTAAAAAACCTATTTTGACTATGAAAAGCACCCCGTCCTCCTCGATTGCCTGAAAACCCACCACGAGAAGAAATCTTCTGTGATACTTTGAGAGGTCGTTTTGGTGGGGGTATTCCATCTTGAGGGACCACTTCTTTACTTTCGGCTGCAACAAAGTCATCCACGTGCATAGATGGTGGCCTACTTGTGTTCTGTTTTCTCTGACGAAAAATATCATGGGGTCGTATGCCCTGTCCGAATCCTCCTCTGCCCCTTCCTCGTGGTGGTGGCACAACATGGGCTCGTTTGGCAGGTTCAATGTATTCAGATTTTCCGCTATTAAAACAAAAATACTTCATGAAACAATTTTTCTTCACATTTCTCATGAAAATAGTCAATCTTTGCAATATTGAAAACTCGATGTCATTTTTTTCTTACTCCAATTCTGTTAACTTTGCAAGTATCTATATTACTTTCTGCAATAATACAACAAAGTAACTAAGAACGGCACTCACACTTTATTATATGATTAACAATTTTTTAAAACCATTCAGTTCACCTCTTATTCAACACTTCCAAACTTTCAAAAGAACAACATAACAGGGGCTCAGTAGTAGAATGCACGCTTAGCAAACATGAGGACCTGGGTTCAAGCCCCAGCATCAAGGGGGGGGGAGGGGAAGGGAGAGAGGGAGAGACATAACAAAAATACTGAGTGTGTCCTAGCCAAATTATCTTTTTAAAAAATCCAAATAATATTCACAATTCAAGTGCTATGTTTAATAGCCGTGCATTTTTCTTAAAATAAGATCTTTGGCAGAAAAGTTTTACCTTGAAGTTATAAAAGTCTCATGTTTGTGCTTCCCAAGTTTGAATCCTTTGGTAGTTTTGGTTCTCCCTGGAGATGATGGTTCTGACAAAAATGAGCGTTCTAATTCTGAGTGCAAATCAAAGTCACTACAACATTTTTCAGACAACTCAATCAAGTCAACCTTTACCTGTGTCATAGAAATGAAACAAAATACATCTTAAATGTAATTATTACTGTTTAACATTTGACTACAGAAATTATGTATTAATTATATTTAACTCTCATAGTAAATAAATTATAGATCTACCTCTCTTTATCTTTTCAGAAAGCAACATCACTGGTAGTTAACAACAATTTTTTAAAAACTCAGGAATTCAGTGACTTTCTTTAGTGGTACTCCTTCTCAAAACAGGGCTATAAATCTAGAGGACTTCTGCTGCCTGAGAGGGAACTCAGGATTTCTCCATATAAATCAACACTGCAATACTTCCAGATCATTTTCAAAAGAATCTGAAAATGACATACTCTGCCAGCCTTGTATAACCACTCGTTTCTACTATAAGATGATTATTTACCACAGATTCCCAAAGCTCTATGCCTTTAATGAGGTTCCAACATAAGTTTAATTTCAGAGAAACCAAAATTAAGTTTACATTTCAAATTTCTCATGCTTAAGAGACCTAAAATTTCTCTAAACTATGGTCACAATGATCACTGCAAGACAGTTATGGTTCAATTCAAAGTTACAAAAAGAACAAACTTTTTTTTCAACTTAAAGTTACAAAAAGAACAGCCTTTTTTTTCCCCTTGGTACTGGGGATTGAACCCAAGGGCACTCAACCATGGTGCCATATCCCCAGCCCTTTTTTGTATTTTATTTAGAGGCAGAGTCTCACTGAGTTGCTTACTTAGCACCTCACCGAGTTGCTGAGGCTGGCTTTGAACTCACGATCCTCCTGCCTCAGCCTCCAGAGCCAATGGAATTGCAGGTGTGCACCACCACCACGCACAGCCAAAAAGAACAAATATTTTACATCTGTATTGACCATTCGTAGCCACTAATTACACGTGCGGTTTTAAATTTAAATTAACTAAAATGAAATAAGAATAAGATTCAGTTCCTTAATCATACTAGCTATATTTAAACTGCACAAAGTTACATGAGGCTAGTGGCTACTGTATAGAACAGGGCAGGCAGATTACAGAACATTTCCATACAGTATAAGGTCTTACTGGAAAACACAGTTCTAATGGTTCACTGACCAATTTATACTAAAAAGAAAATCTTTAATGAAATTTTAATTAAATTATATGTGATATTTTAACAATCTTATTCATTTATTTATTTTGGTACTGGGGACTAAACCCAGAGTGTTTAATCACCGAGTCACATTCCCAGCCCTTTTCATTTTTTATTTTAAGACAATGGTACATGCCTATAATCCCAGCGGCTTGGAAGGCTGAAACAGAAAGATTGCAAGTACAAAGCTAGTTTCAGAAACTTAAGGCATTAAAGCAACTTAGTGAGATCCTGTATCAAAATAAAAAAATAAAATAAAATGGGCTGGGAATGTGGTTCAGTGGTTGAGCGCCCCTGGGTTCAATCCTTGGCACCAAAAACAAACAAACAAACAAAAAACACCTAAATGCAACAATGAACAGTTGAGACTGGGAATGTAGCTGTGAGGTAGAACAAGAACATTTGCCAAACATGTATGACAACCTGGTTTGAGCCTCCCCAAAAAGAATGAACTGTTATTTTGTGTGATAATTTTCTCTATTCTATACTCTAAAGATATAAGAAAATAAAGTACTTCAGAGTAGTTATACAAAAATGTGATTTTTTTCCCTTAAAAGCCACATTCCCCAAATATAAATCACTAACTAAAAAGAAGCAAAACAAGCAGCATAAAAAACAGAGAGTTCTACGTACCAGTGAGTGGACAGATGGCATAATAATAATGTACAGATTATCAAGTAGACCTGACCAGCTATATACTATGTAAACTATTATAATGCTAATAACACACAAAGAAACAAAACAAATCAATAATTTTTTCTAAACATTTAGTAATAAAATCCTTTATACCAAATCCAGATCTGTATCAATCTCTTCAGCTTGAAATGGCGTAAACCACATAGATTTCAACTGATCATCCATGACATCGGCTAACACATATGCAGTCCTAGGAAATGAAAAGTATTTGGTAAAAAGCAGAATTTCAAAATAAGGGGCTGGGGTTATGGCTCAGTGGTTGAGCGCTTGCCTCGCATACGTGAGGCACTGGGTTCGATCCTCAGCACCACATAAAATAAATAAAGATATAAAAAAATAATAGCACATCATTAAAAAAAAAAATTTCAAAATAAATATTTTAGCTTATCTTCTAAGTATAATCAACAGAAGGGTACAATTAAAAATATTACCCTCTGAAGTATTACTAAAATTAGCACTTAGAGACTATTGCAAAAACCTATTCAAAAATTAAGAAGACTTTAAAATCAGTAACTTGAAAAATAACCCTGCTGTAACAAATTTTGACCTTCAGTAAAATAAAATGGATCCCTGGCCTTATTTCCAAAAAAGCAAAATTCATTACACTGTACCAATCTGTACAGAAACTGCCTTTATTTAATTTTTCTAAATACATAGTTTAATTCTGTCATATTAAATGGCTATTAGAAGCCAGGCATGGTGGCAGATACCTATAACACTAGTGTCCAGGAAGTTTGAGGCAGGAGAATCCCAAGTTCTGAGCCCAGCACCTTGGGTTCATTCCCCATTACCACACACACACACACAAAGTCATTAAAACTACAGTGCATCAAAGATTAAGGGGTAGGGGCTGGGGTTGTGGCGCAGTGGTAGTGTGCTCGCCTAGCATGCGTGAGGCACTGGGTTCGATCCTCAGCACCACATACAAATAAAATAAAGATATTCTGTCTGCCTACAACTAAAAAATAAATATTTAAAAAAAAAAAAAAA
>PVHX01021939.1:0-28730 GCA_004024805.1 Geosciurus inauris | reverse complement strand
TTTTTTTTTTTTTGGTAATTTTGAGACACTATCTCACTAGGTTGCTTACAGTTTTGCTAAGTTGCTGGGGCTGGCTTCTGTGATCCTCCTGCCTCAGCCTCCCGAACTGTTGGGATTACAGGCATGCGTCATCACACCCAGCTTTCAATCATATCTGTAAATTGACCTGTCCTTCCTGAGTGGTACATGATAACATCCAAATCACCAGACTCAGGCGTCTGCTGGATATTGTCATATTTTGTACTGGGGATTTAACCCAGGGGTACTTTATCACTGAACTATTCCCTAGTCCTTTTGATTTTTTGAGACAGGATTTTTCACTAAATTGTTAAGGATCACACTAATTTGCTTAGGCTAGCCTCATATTTGGGATCCTCTCCTCTCAACTGGGATTACAAATGTGCGCCAACTAGCCTGGCTCTCTACTGTCAGTATTTTTGAACTTTGACAATTAGGGGAATATTAACTCAATCTTATTTGTATTTCTTTGTGCAACTTTTCAAATATCATGTTTCAAAATTTTGGTTGTGGTTTATGCATTTTGTCCCCCCCCCCCCATAGGGTAATGATCTATTTTTAAAATTTTTGTAGTAACATGTAGAAAGTGTTTTTGTATTAAGTATTTACTTTTGTTGTAGCATAAGGGGTACAGATATTCTTTCAGTTTTTTAATATATATTTTTGTACCTCAGTTTAAAATTTTTGTGTAATCATGTTTATTAAAATATTTTTAGTAACTTAGTTACATTCTAAGATTATGGAAATATTCTATTAGATTTTGTTGCTTATGTTTAGATCTTTAGTTCATTTGGCCTTTATTTAAACTGTTACAAGAAACAGTTACAAGGAGGGGTTTATTTAAACTGTTACAAGAAACTGTTACAAGGAGGGGTTGGGAGTATAGTTCAGTGGTAAAGTGCTTGCATAGCATTTGTGAGGCCCTGGGTTTGATCCCTATCAATGCAAAAGAGTAAACAATGAAAAAGTATTATCTATGTCTACTCTCTGACAAAATTTTATCACTGTCAAATGCTCAGTTATTACATATCCATG
Organism: Geosciurus inauris; assembly: GCA_004024805.1. NCBI lineage: Eukaryota > Metazoa > Chordata > Mammalia > Rodentia > Sciuridae > Geosciurus > Geosciurus inauris. The sequence continues at coordinate 27,677 of PVHX01021939.1, read as the reverse complement.
GCCCTGTACTTTTGGTAAATCTGTTCTTATGCCACTACCACATTCTTAATTATTGTACCTTAAAATAATGTTTTAATAAATGTTAGATTAATTTCCCTTATTACTCAAAAGAAGTATAGTATAGAGATTAAAGCCAAGGGTTTGGCAGTTTATTAGCTCATTGAATGACCATCAAGTTATTCAACCTTTTAGTCCCTTCCTCAGTTCAAGGGTGATTAAAAAAAAAGTTATCTCTTAGGGGAGTTACAACATTTCTTTCCTGCTTTACTAATTATCTCCTAATCACTGGATCTTTACCATAAATACACAAATATAATATTTTTTCCCATCTAAAAATGTATTGTCTGTGACCCAGTTCTTTGAGGAACTGATTCTCCTTGATGTTTCTAATTCTTTTTCCAGTCTCTCTTAAACTCATCATTGTAGGGGCAAAAGCCTCTGCCTTTACCCTGAATCTACTCTTGTTATAGTCACCAATGCTTTCCACATTGTTAAGTTCAGTGGCCTTAATTTGATGTCCTCTAGTTTCATTCATTTTCCTACAAATTATAGGATTCCATTCTTCCTTATGCCGCATAGTAACTCCATCTTGTTTGTGTGTGTGTGTGTGTGTGTGTAACTTTTATATCCATTCATCTGTTAATGGACACCTAGGCTAATTCCATATTTTAGATATGATGAATAGTGCAACAATAAATGTGGGCACGTGGGTGACTCTTTTGTATGTTGACTTCATTTCTTTCACATTTATATCCAGGAGAGGGATAACTGAATCATATAGTAGTTCTATTTTTAGTTTTTTGAGGAACTTCCATACGATTTTCAATATTAGTTGTATTAATTTAAATTCCCCTCAACGGTGTACAAGTCACTGTGAAGGTGACTGCTTGGGTGTGGGACCTAAGACTCCTACCCATGCCAGCTATGTCCAACTGAAGATGGATTGATAATTGAAAATCTATGTTGCCTCTATTTTTTAAGTAGAAGTATCCACCAGATTTTGAGGTTGGGTCATGGGTCTAGCTGGGTAGAATTCTTCTCAGGTGGGCTGAGCGTGTAATTCAGTGGTAAAGTACCCACCCAAAGTATATAGGCCTGAGCTTGATTCCCAGAACCACAAAGAAAAGAATGTGGAAGAAATAAGTAAAATTAAGAAAAAGAAATAAAGTTAAAAAAAAAAAAAAAAAAGAAAACATACACATATATGCATAAATTAAAAAAGAAAAAAATACATTCTCCTTAGCTGAAGTGTTTGGGAATGACTGAGAGTCATGTTGCTCAAAGCTTTTCTCCATGTCTTTTTAGGCTGTGTGCCCTGGAGGCAGGGGGTTGACCAGTGACTCCCACCCCATATTTGAGTTATAGTGCTATCAAAGATGGTAAAATATTTTATTAGAAAAAAAGTAATAGACATAGAATAAGAGAAATTAATGTCATTAATACTTAAAAGTTTTAGTTATAGGAATAAAAGCTGCATGATGACTATTTGCAACTTGCTTGTGGGGTTTAATTCTTTTCAGATAATTATTGAAAAATGACTTAGGGTAAAACTTTTTTTAAAGTAAGGATTTGAATTGCTGTAAACTGATTCTATGTCAAAAATGTGTACTAATCAGTTGTGCATATGGGTACTAGTACGGTAATCATAAACCCAGCTTGCTTGGGACAGTTCTTTAGTATGCCTGTCGTACTGCCCTAATTATTTCTTAGCATTTTGTGTTACTTTTCTGTAGGTTCCAGAAAAATTATCACCAATTAACTGGTTTAAAAGAACACATTTTTTAAATCCTATAGTCTTGTAGGCCAGAAGTCCAGTATGGATTATACCAACCTAAAATCAAGGTAGCAGAGAATCTTTCTTCTCACTCAGGTAGTTGGCAAAATTCAGTTCTTTGTGGTTATATGACCTAAATCCTCATTTTTCCATTAGTCTGTACACTTAGGATTATTCCTAGGTTCTGTAGACGAGTGCATATGGTTCAGACTCCTTCCATTTTCAAAGCCAGCAACAGCAGGTATGAATCTTCCTGTGTATTTCTGACCCTTTCTCCTTCATAGTATCTTTGTCTTCACTCATATGACTAGATTGGGCTCATTGGGCTAATCCAGGATAATCTGTCCATCTGAAGGTCTATAAATCCCTTTTGCCATGCAAAGTAACATGTCACAGGCTCTAGCGAGTAAAACATGGGCATATTGTGGGGACATTATACTGCCTTCCTCATCTCCTTTCATTTTCAGAAGTTTTCCACTTTGGGCAATGATTGCATGGTCATCTATTTTTTTTTTAATAGTCAAATTATTTAGTATATGAATAGTAGCCAACATTCAGGTTTCTACCTTCATCTTTTAAAACATTTTTTTTTAGTTGTAGATGGACGCAGTGTCTTTATTTTATTGCTTTCTATGTGGTGCTGAGGATCGAACCCAGGGCCTCATGCATGCAAGGCAAGCACTCTACCACTGAGCTACAATTCCAGCCTCCCTCCATTTTTTTTTTAATTTATTTATTCTACTTAGGTAGACATGATAGCAGAATGCTTTTTGATTCATTGAACACAAATGGAGCACAACTTCTCACTTCTCTGGTGATGTAGAATCACACCATATATGCATTCATACATGAAGCTAGTCTACCTCCATCTTTAAAAATTATTTTATTTCTTGCCTTGCCTTCTCCTGCTTTGCTTAGACACCTATGCATAGGTCACGCATAGTTCTCCAGGTTCATTTGCTAGACGTCTGGAAGCAAAGACTGCATCTTTTTTTTCCATTATTTTGGATAAAGGTGCCAATTTATAACATGACAGCTTTTATCACTCTTGTACTCTTTTCTCATTATAACTTGTTCTTCAGTTTTTAGTGACCATGTTACAGGTGGGTCCTGAAGTTGTGTAGCATCAGTATTTCTTCTGCTTTTGCTTTACTCTGTCTTTAGACAGTTATATGTGAAGAATAATTGAGTCAGACTTTCCCTCCTCCTACTTTAGATTTTATTTTGTATGAGAAAATTAGCTGGACAGTACATTTATTTAATCATCTGTTATAGAAACAAATAATTTAATACAGCTGTCTTTCAATAAAGTGTTTGAATGTTTCATGTTTTTGAAATTTTTAGGAGATTTACTTGTATTAATTGAAGAAAACTTATGTATTTTATGTGTATTTGAAGATCAAATGACTATGTTCTCTTCAAATTAAATTTATAATATGGAATTTCCCCCAAAGCACAGAATGGATTCTGTGTTAAAATGGATTAACCTGTTCTTTGGACAGTATATAAAAACACCAATGTATGTTTTTTAAATCCTCTTATTTCGGTAAGCCAAATAGATATTTGATAAACTTGCTAATTTTTAATGTACTTTTGTCCTTAATTGAGTGATGAATCCAGAAGAGTTTATATTTAGTGATACATAACATAAAACCATTGCTATATACTTCTAATGTTAATTTTTTTCTACTCATTTCCAGTGCCTGTTTTACACTCCATTTGCTGACAGTGAAAATGTGGGTGACAGACACACCACATATTTATCATCACTGAGTTCACCATATCATACAGGAAAAGTACATTAGTATGTCGTACAGAAAATCTAACACGCATAAACAACCACTTAGTATTTTTAAGAACATATCTGACTTAATGATTATCTTAAGTATCTTTTAGTCAAGTGAGACACCCACGTAGAGTGCATACATTGACTTGCTTTTCAGAACAAGTGCTGCTTGTGCTGACGAATGAGCCTATCTCTTTATATGTGATGGTGAAGATGAGACCTTATAAAACTTTCCCTTTTCCTTTGAAATCCCTAAATCTTGACACAATTAAACTATTCCCAGGGTTCTTCAGATAAAGTGCACCCGGGAAAACCATTTTTAAAAGCCTTGTTATACATTTACATTATGTTTGGTGTTCTGAATCTCTTTTCTTGAAGTTTATGGTGCTATTCTTAGTGCAAAGCCCATGATGGATTTGGGGGAGGGAGTGTGTAACTTTTCCTGACTTATGTTTTCCCTTATGAGCTCTATAGTCTTCTGTAGGTTCTTCTTTTTTAATTTTGCTCAAACCAAATTTTAAAATGTATACTTGTTAGGCTCTTTCTCTCACTGGAATATTTTGTTGAAATTAGAAAATATCAAAATAATGCATCTAGTTTACATGCTGACCTCACCTTGAGAAAGTGGTACTGAGAGGTAATACAGATGAGAAGAAAATGATGCAAGTGAATGTTTTCAGCATACAACATAAAGAACATATGAATGTTTTTCTTTTAGTCTTTTATGAGTATTTACTTTTTGCATGCATTCCAGAATCAGTATATTTTGAAAGAATACTCTAGCCACCTCTTCTTAAAACAAAACAGTAGAGAGCTATGAGCTTAAAACTGTGATAGTTTCCCCCACTTTTTTGTACCCTAACAAATCCTAATCTTTTTGAAAAATCTGAAAACCAACAAACAAACCCCAATGGTTAAAATTTATGATTCCTTGATGTACTTACTAAGACCCTGCTTGTCTGACAACCTTTGGTAAAATTTTTTTTTTTTTTAATATCTTTTAGTTGTTGATGGACCTTTATTTTACTTATTTGTATGTGATGCTGAGAATCGAACCCAGTGCCTCATACACGCTAGGCAAGTGCTCTACCACTGAGCTACAACCCCAGCCCCTTTGTAAAATTTTTGAAGTGTGCTCTCTCTTTGGGCATTGTGTCTTCCTTTTTTACATCATTCCTTCTGGAATGCAGCAATCTTAAGACAGTCATTCCAATTTATTTAACTTCAGTTAATTTATACAAGTGTATTTGTGGAATTTGTTAAATAGTATAGCATACTCTTCAGTTTCTGTTCTTTACCTTTTTAAGTTTTTTAATGATTACATCTTCATAGAGCACACTGTTTCCATGTCTCCATTTCCTACCATCTCACAATATCTTGCTTCTACTCACAATGAAGTCTGGAATTGAAGACATCATCTTTCACCTAACCTGTTTTCACCAGCCAGTCATATTATCCTTAAAGATCTTTATCTGATGGGTAGGAATTGCCTTTTTCCTTTTCCCTCATCCATCATATCTGATTAGTCAGTATACAGTCTTAGCTTTTGCCTTGACACTTAATGTATCATTCCCAAAAGCGTACTCCTTTCTTTTACAACCCTGTTCCTGAAATACGTGAGAATTCTTTGCAAGATATCAGATCTGTTCCATATATTGCTATCAGTTTAATCTTCCTAAAGCATTCCTTTTACCTTGTCACTCTCCTCTTTAGGAACCTTCAGTAGTCCCACTTTGTTCATAGATAGAAATTTGTAATCTCCAACTTTGTATTTAAGGTTCTCACATAAATTTATCCTAATGTCCTTCTGTTATGGTTTGGATATGGAATGTTTCCCAAAGGCTCATATGTTGAAGGCTTGATCCCAATGCAGCAGTGTTCAGAGGTGAGGCTCTTGAGGAGTGATTGGATCATGAAGGCTCTGACCTCCTCAGTGGATGAATTCATTGATAGGTTCATACCTAATGGTATTATAGAGGGTTGATGGGAATTTTAGAAGTGGGGCCTACTAGGAAGGAGCAGGTTATTGGTAGCATGCCCTAGAAGGATATATCTGCCCCTCCTTACCTTGATTCCTGGCTGCCATGAGGTGAACAATTCTACTTTACCATGCCTTGTCTGCTATGATGCTCTGCTTCTCCACAGGCTCAGAAACATTGAGCGGAAGGATCATAGATTGAAACCTCTGAAACCATGAGCCAAGATAAATCTTTCCTCCTTCGTTTTCCTTTGGTGTTTTGTCACAGTGATGAAAAACTAAACACAACTGCTTAGCCTTTCTTGAGTAAAAAACAAACAAAACCAAAAATTGTTCTCATTTTTGTCAGGATGGTCCCAATATACTGAGAACATTTCTGTATTTCTGCATCCTTCCTCATTTACATCTTCTCTTTTTTTTGCTCCTTTTATGTCCTTTTTTTTTGCCCATCCATTGTTCACATACTTTTTATTTCTAACTCAGCTGTGAAATTTCTGAGTCACCATTATGATTTTACCCTCTAATGAATTCGTTTTCCTTTGTTGCTACTCACAAAGCATTTTGCTTAGTGTTTTCCACTTTACTTATTTTTATTTATTTGAGTCTAGGTCCTGCATTGCTAACTAGATTTTAAGTGACAAGAGGAGGTACCATGTTGTATTCCTTTGAATCTCTTTCAGGCTAAGTACAGTTCATTACAAATGCAAACTCACTTTTTCCATAATTATTAATTGCCTGCACTCAGGCAGCATTGATAAAGACCTAAGAGAGCTATGGACTCTGTTTTCATGGACTTTATATTCTGTAAGGGAGAGATAGAGGTTCTATAGCTGCTTTCATTTACCTGTTTAGTTATAATTGAGGAATATGGTTTGTTACTTTTTTGACGAGCAGACCCAGGAAATTACTTGCATTTTTTTTCTGTGCTGTCATTGGAATATATAAGTTTTCTTATTTTAAAAATAAATTTCAACAGGGTAAATTAATCTTAAAATTACTGTTTTTGAATGATCAAACAATTCTCTTCTCCATATGTATTACTGATATGTTCTGTGGAATAATTAGTATATTCTTCACATTTAAACAGTTATAGTAAGTGAATATTATTTATATGATATATAAATCAATGTGAAATAAATAAAAGATGAAGATTTTTAAAAAATATTTGTTTTAGTTGTAGATGGACATAATATCTTTATTTTATTTATTTTTATGTGGTGCTAAGGATTGAACCCAGTGTCTCACGCATGCGAGGCAAGCGCTCTACCACTGAGCCACAACCCCAGCCCAAGATGAAGATACTTTAAAAGGAAGATTTTCTGAACTCAAATGATTAGCACTTTTTCATTAATATACTGAAGCTCTTTCATAGGAGAATAAGATTAGATTAAAAGTAAATACATTATTAGATACATTATTTTAGATTTAATGTTTCTTTTAATGACTTGAACATCACATATTTCATAGGTATGATTTTTTTTGAGGTTGTAAGAACCATAGAAAGTTAATGTTGAAAGAAGGGCAAAGCATGCAGTGAAACTAAAAGTTATTGTATTTGCAAATGTAAAATCATAATTTACATAAATGTTACAGTTAGGACATTATGAATGTAAATATGCCTTCTCTATTCTCATTTCTGTAATGCCATTCTTTGTCCAGTGGGAGATGAAGAGTGATGTTGAAACTGCTGTTTAACCTATTATAACAGCTTTAAAAAAATCAAATAGCATTGATTTAAATCTGAGAGGGGAAAAGAGTATTTGTCTCCATTAAATGACATGAAAAGGTATAGTAAGAATAACAGGCTGGTGGGTGTGCATTAGGAGTGAAATCCCTAAATTCACATGCTAATTATAAGCACAAGGACAATTGCCTCCCACATACTTACTGTTGTGTATTTTCTTTAGTCAGTGTAATTTAGAATTTTTGTCATTCTGAATATGGCTTTTATTTTTTCATTTCTCCTTAGTATGTATATTAAAAAAATACAACATATCTGCTGGACCCTAATTTTGATGCATATTGATAGAATATTAAACCAAATGCTACAGAGATAATTCACATGATTGTTCTTGGATTGTTATTATTGTGTGCCTTACCTGCTTCTTTCTATTAAAAAAATGAATGTTTAGTGGTAAAATTAAAATCATTTCAACATATTTGAGCCCATTTTACTTGCTGTGATTTATCAAGGACTTTAAAACTTAGATTGTGGAAAGATGTACTGATAGTAGTATTAAGAGTATGTTTGTTTAGATTATTACAGTTTGGTCATGGTCACCATCATCTTGTCATAAAAGTACTGTATTATATATTTATTTTACAGTTTTGATAATTTTATGTATCCAAGAAAAAAATTTTTCTGTGCAGTTTATATAGTGTCTTTCAATGGCAGTTTTGTATGCTCTTTAATTGTTGGAGGTATGTAGTATAGATAGCCTATACTTAGAAGATTGTTGGCTTTTAAGTTGTAGAGTAGTAGGAGAAGCATAATAGTCCTAAATTATTTTTAAAACTTCGTTTTTAGAAATAAAAATACAAAAACACACCCTTTTGTAATCTTGCCATTTTTTAATTCTTAGGTATGCTTTTTTATTTAGCTTTTAGTAACTTGTAATTTAAGATCACAGTTATTAGGTGTATTTCTGCATTTTATATATCGCTCCCAGATGCTACAGTATTAGTTTTTATCACTGCATATTTTATGAAATGTCAGCCTTCTGTTGGCTGTTCACACAGCATTGTTAGTGATCAAAGACACAACATAAAGGAGAGGAATCTAAACAGTTGGCTTATCTTTGTCTTTCATTGTGACAAAAATACTATAACATTACTTTATTATGAAAAGTCAAATATTGCCATATACATACAAAGAAATGTCTTTTTTTAGTGAAATAAAATATTAAAATGTTTAATGCAAGAAGCTTACTTAATAAGAAATAATTTCTAATTTTACAAAGTTTTCTTTGATAAGGAATGAGGGTGATGCATCATGTGCAATATTGTAATACTTTGCTAAATGACAGTGCTGTGCCTACGAGAAGCCACATAGTGTTTGACATCACAAGAAATTAGTTCAGACTTAATTTTGTTACACAAATACGTTCTAGAAAAGTGGTTATTAGTTTTAGTGTATGGATTGAGTTGTATGTGATCTAATTTGTTAGTTTTTTTTCTTGAATTGGCCTACTTTTGTAGCTTAAAACTTTATTGACTTAAAGATCTGTTTTTATTTCAATGATTTCAATATCAAGATAAAAGTATAGAATGGGAGAAAATTTTCAAAGCCTGGAAAGAAATCTGTAAGAATAGATATCTTGAATGATTTTAATCAGCTGTTGTGTATGCCCAACACAGCAGTTGGTTCAATCAATTTTATGTTTTGGGATGGCTTTATTAAAATGAGCTGCTGCTTTCAGTAAATCAGTGAGAAAGATGCTGGCTTTATATATGTCCTTTTGGCTGGGGGCAGGGTTTACAATTGCAGCCTTGTAAGTCAGTAAAATTGGAGACAACTCCTGAGTGTCATGAAAGTCAGTGTTCTGTGTTGTCAGTGTGGGCATTTGGAAATAGAATGGGGATTTAGACAAAAATCTGATCCATATAAATGCACTTTATCGTATCTGTACGAAACTGCCTTTTCTAATTAAAGTGTCAACAGATAATAGTGATTTAAGTACATTTAATTTCTTACACAGTTTTATATTTTTACAAATGTGTGAAAGTTAATTTTTTGAAGAATTATATCTTTGGAAAGTGGTTTGAAAGATAGTCTCTGGCTTATCTTAACAAAAACTTAGATCTCAACTTTTTGTCCTGATGTGTGCTGTACCTCAACTATCCAAAGTATGATCTACAGATCAACATTATTGGTATTAGCTGAGAGCTTGCAAGAAATGCAGTATTTGGGCCCAACCCACACCTTATTGTATTAGAATATGCATTTTATAAAAATTCCCAGGTCATTTATACAAACATTAAAATTTGAGAGTACTGCCATATGCTTCTCAGCTGGACCTCTCATTTGCTTTCTGTGTATATATGTTTTAATTGTACCATGCTGATATTGGGTTTGGTCTGTTTTCATTCAGATATTACAGGAGGAATTGGAAACCCCCACTAGAACTTTAGTAGCACCCAAGAGTAGGCAGGTATTTAATCTAGAATTCATAGGCATTTTATCATTAAGCAGTTGCAATTATAATAGACAGTAGGTACTGATTATTTATGGAAAGCTTCATGTTACCATGCTACTTAAGCAGGTTTTTAAAAAAAAATTCTCCTGCCAACACTAGTGTAGGAAGCATTTCCATAGTGTGTTCTATGGTATGTTGTCCTTAGAAGATGCTCTGAAAAGCATCCCATGATCAAATAGGCTTGTAAAGTACTGAATATTTGGCTGTCTTGAGGGAGAATCACCATATACATTGACATATTAAAAGATCTGAAAACCTGGTGTAACTTATTTCAGTTTGATATTTTCCAAATGTGCTTCACTTTAGGATCCTTAAAAATACAAAACAAAAACCAAACTTAACTGTTTCCTTTTTTTTTTTTTTTGGTACTGGGGATGGAACTCAGGGGTACTCAATCACTGAGCCACATCCCTAGACCTATTTTGCATTTTATGTAGAGACAGAGTCTCACTGAGTTGCTTAGCACATCGCCCTTGCTAAGGCTGGCTTTGAACTCGCAATTCTCCTGTTTCAGCTTCCCAAAGTGCTAGGATTACAGACCTGCACCACTGTGCCTGGCTTCATTATCTGTTTCTTCAGCATGGACAGAAACTGGCTTCCTTTTTAGATTTATTTTTCTTAGTCAAAATAAGAAATGAGAACAACTTTTCAAATTGTCACATGAAACATACTAATATTTTTAAGTGCAAAAGGTACCAATACATTCATTAAAAGAATAGTCTGGGCCTGGGTGTGGTTCAGTGGTACTGTACTTGCCTCACACGTGTGAGGCACTGTGTTTGATTCTCAGCACCGCATGTAAATAAATGAATAAAATAAAGGTCCATCAACAACTAAAAAAAAATTAAAAAAAATAGAAAGCCACCAAATAACACTACGTCTGAAAGCTCTAGAAAAAGAACAAATCAATACCAAAAATAGGGACAGGAAATAATTAAAATCAGAGCTGAAATCAATGAAATTAAAACAAAAATTAAAAGATTAACAAGTTTGTTCTTTGAAAAAGAAATAAAATTGATAAACCCTTAGCCAAGGCAATGAAGAGAAAGAGGGAAAAAAATCCCAATTACTAAAATTTGTGATGAAAAAGAAAATAATACCACAGACACTACTGAAATAGAGAGTAAGATCAGAAACTATTTTGAAGATTTATACTCCAAAATAAAAAATCTTGAAGACATCAACAAATTTCGAGAGACTTATAACCTACCCAGATTGAATCAGGAGGACATAGAAAATTGAAACAGATCAATTTCAAACAATGAAATTAAAGACACCCTCAAAAGCCTACCAATGCAGAAAAGCTCAGGACCTGGTGGATTCTCAGCTGAACTCTTCCAGCCCTTCAATGAAGAACTAACACTAGTCTTCTCAAATTATTCCATGAAATAGAATGAGTTTGAAAGGGTTCCCTCCTTTTCTGTGAAACTAGTATCACCTAGTATACCAAAACCAGACAAAGACACAACCAGGAAAGAAAACTTCAGACTAATATTCCTAATGAATATTAGATGAACATAGGTGCAAAAATTCTTAATAAAATCCCCGCAAATCACATACAAAAACGTATTTAAAAGAGTGCACTACAATCAAGTGGGATTCATCCCAGAGATATAAGGCTAGTTCAACATACAGAAATTAGTAAACAATTCACCACATCGGTAGATGTAAAGACAAAAATCACATGATTATCTCAATAGATGCAGAAAAAGCATTGGACAAAATACAGTATCCATTCATGTTCAAAACACTAGCAAAATTAGGGATAGTAGGAACATAACTCAACCTTGTCTACACTACGTATGTTAAACCCAAGGCCAACACCATTCTCAATGAAGAAAAAGCATTTTCTCTAAAAAAATGGAACAAGACAGGGATGCCCTCTTTCATCACTTCTATTCTACATGGTCATTGAAACTCTAGTCAGAGCAATTAGGCAAAAAAGAGATATAAATAGGAAAATGAGAGCTCAAATTATCCCAATTCGCTGACTACATGATTCTATATTTTAAAAAACCCAAAAACTCCAACAGAAAACTTCTAGAACTCATTAGCAAATTCAGCAAAGTAGTAGGATATAAATTTAACACCCATGAGTCAATTGTGTTCCCATGTATCAGTGATGAATCAACTGAAAGAGAAATTAGGAAAACTATCCCATTCTCCATAGCCTCAAAAAAAATTGGGGGGGGGGGATCAGTCTATCAAAAGAGGGGAAAGACCTCTACAATGAAAAAACTACAGAACACTAAAGAAATTGAAGACCTTAAAAGATGGAAAGATCTCCCAAGTTCTTGGATAGGCAGAATTAATATTGTCAAAATGGCCACACTACCAAAAGTGTTACACAGATTTGATGCAATTCCTGTTAAAGTTCCAATGACATACTTCCTAGAAATAGAAAAAGCAGTTATGAAATTCATTTGGAAAAATAAGAGGCCCAGAATAGCCAGAGCAATACTTAGCAAGAAAAATGAAGCAGGAGGCATCACAGTCTCAGGCCTTAAATTATACTACAGGGCTATTATAACAAAAATGGCATGACATTGGTACCAAAATGGACATGATGACCCATGGAACAGAAGACAGAGACAAACTTACACAGTTATCTGATACTGGATAAAGGTGCTATAAACATACATTGGAGAAAAGAACTTATTCAACAAATGGTGCTGGGAAAACTGGAAATCCTTTGATAGCAGAATGAAATTTAACCCCAATTTATCACCCTGCACAAAACTCAAGGTGGATCAAGGACCTAGGCATTAGACCAGAGACCCTATGCCTACTAGAAGAAAACGAGGGTCCAACTTTGTATCATGTTGGCTCAGGAACTGAATTCTTCAATAAGACTCCTAAAGTGCAAGAAGTAAAACCAAGAATCAATAAACAGGATGGTATCAAACTACAAAGCTGTTTCACACCAAAGGAAGTAATCCAGAATGTGAAGAGAGAGCCTACAAAATGAGAGAAGATCTTTGTTACCTGCACCTTAGAGCATTAATCTCCAGGATATATAAAGAACTCAAAACACACACACACACACACACACACACACACAAAACAATAAATGGGCAAAGGAACTGATCAGGTACTTCACAGAAGAAGAAACACAAATGGTCAACAAATATATGAAAAAATGTTCAATATCACTAGCAGTTAGAGAAATGCAAATTAAAACTATACTCAGCCAGGCATGGTGGTGCTTGCCTGTAATCCCAGTGGTTCAGGAGGCTGAGGCAGGAGGATCACGAGTTCAAAGCCAGCTTCAGCAAAGGCAAGGTGCTAAGCAACTTGGTGAGACCTTGTCTCTAAATAAGATACAAAATAAGACTGGGGATGTGGCTCAGTTGTTGAATGCCCCTGAGTTCAATCCCTGGTTCTCTCTCCTCAATGCTCCCCCACCAAAAAAACCTAAGATTCCATCTAACTCCAGTCAGAATGGCAATTTTCAAGAATGCAAGTAATGGTAGATGTTGGTGAGGATGTAGGGGAAAAGGTACACTCATATATTGCTGGAGGGACTGCAAATTGGTGCAGATTATGGAAAGCAGTAGGGAGGAATTGGAATTGAACCACCATTTGGCCCCGTTATCCCACTTGTCTGTATATAGCCAAAGGCCTTAAAATCAGCATTCTACAGTGACACAGCCACATAAATGTTTATAGCAGCTGGGTTCATAATAGCTAAGCTATGGAACCAACCTAGGTGCCATTCAGCAGATGAATGGCTAAAGAAAATATGGTATGTATACGCAATAGAATATAACTCAGCCATAAAAAAACAATGACTTTGACTTTCACCAGCAAATGGATGGATCTGGAAACTATCATGCTAGGTGAAATAAACCAATCCCCAGAAAAACCAAAGGCCAGATATTCTTTCTGATATGAAGATGGTAGCACACAATAAGGGAGGTGGGGAAGGAAGAATAAAAGTTCATTGGATTAGAGAAAGAGGAATCAAGGGAAGGGAGTAGGGATGGTAATAGGAAAGACAGTAGAATGAATTGGACATAACTTTCCTTTGCTTATATATGAATATACCACCAGTGAAACTCACATTATGTACAACCACAAGAATGTGATCCTAATTAGAATAAGTTATATTTCATGTATGTATAATATATCAAAATATACTGTCATGTATATGTAAAAAGAACAAAAAGGAAGCTTTGCATTCTGGTATACAAGTAAAAAAAAAATAAGATACTAATATAGCCTTTGTGTTCTTAAGGAATTAAATATGCAGGTATTGTCAAGATTAGAAAATATCTAAAGTATGTGTTGAACTTTTCCAGTCAGATGTAGTGGATAAATGAATGGAAGAAACTGGGTGAGTTCATAGTTTCCTGCAAAGAGGAAGACCATGAGCAACAGAACAGTTACACATTTTAGTTGAATAAATATTTACTGAACCTCTACTAGAATAGGCTTTGTCATTGGCCTTGGGCAAAAAATAGTGAAAAATATATATAGTTCTGTCCTTCAGTTGATCATTGGGGTGAGTGTAGTATATATCCATGAATATATGTAAGCCAGAATCTAAAACAGGATTTTCCTTGGGGATTCGTTAAACATGAAGTTGCCAGACTACCACATTCTAGAGTGCTACAGATGGGATACAGCTATAGAGATAGGGACCTCTGGTTAAAGGAAATAGAGGAAAGGGCAATTATGTGAGAGAATTTCAAAAGGAAAAATTGAAAAGACTAAATATTCTCAGAAATCTTATAGCTGAAAAAGAAGACTCATTCGAACATTAAAAATGCGGAGTACTGTATTATACTTACCAGTGCTAGTCTCTGGATTAAGACATATTGGGCTCATCTCCTGGTTACTTCATCTTGTCAGTCCGCATGCGTTCTTCAACTATAATATGGAATTATAGCACAGGAAAAATAGTAATTGTCTGGCTTAAAAAGAACCTTTTAATTAGAAGTAATTTTAAACTTATGAAAGAGTTGTAAGAATAAGAACTACATACACTTTGCTCAGATTTACTTTATAGTTAACATTTTATTCTACTTTATCATTTGGCATTAGGTAACTTGTTCTCCCATCTTCCCTCTCCACATGCACACACTTTTCCTGAAACATTTGAGCAGAGATTACATACATCATAAGCCTTTTATTCCTCAGAATACTTCAGTGTGTGTTTCCTAAGAATAAGGGTATTCTCTGATGACTATTGTACCATGATCAAGAGTAAATTTAAAACACTGATAACAGTGCTTATGTTTTATGTATCACCTGTACTCCAGTTTTATTTTCAGGTGATCTAGTGATATTCTTCAGAGCATTTCCCCTTTCACTTATCCTGTCTAGGGTCTCAATCTGTGTTTATCATTTCTCTTCAGTCTTCTTTAATATTTGGAATGGTTCTTACTCAGCATTGACATTTTTGGCTAACGTAGCCTTCCATTTTCTGAATGTCTACCTACCTCCCTACCAGTCTTCATTTGGGATTGTCTGTTGTTTCTCCATGATTAGATTTAGGTTATGTACTCCAACCACAGTACTACATAAATGATGTGCCCTTCTCAGGGTGTCACATTGGGAGGCACATTATTGCGATTAATTGTGAACACTGGGTCAGAGTGTTATCAGATATCTAGTTACCATTTCTTTTCTTCTTGCAACTAATAAACAGACTATGAAGAAATACTTTAGTACTGTGCAAACGTGCTTCTCACCAAAATTTCCTTCTAGATTTAGCCTGCAATGATGATTTTTGCCTATTCTGGTTTTCTCTTTAATGGTTGCAGACTACCTACTTTCCATTTCCAGAGTTCATTCCATATTTATCAGTTTGCATCAGCATTTTACTGTAAATAAAAATCTTTATAATTAATTGATGTACTTATTCACTTAATAATTATCATTGATGTGAGCTCATTGGTCACCCCCAATGGTTTATAGATCATTTCTGTACTTGTTTTGGTGCTCTAATTGCCCAGGTTTGGTGAGGTGAAGTACAAGATAGTCCTCCATAATGTATTTGCTTACTTCCTTTATGGAAAAACAGTTTGTTGTAGGATTATTATTATTTTTTAATTTTCTTGCAGCTCTGGAAACATTAGTTTCTCTGGAGAGCTCTTTGTCTTTAAGGGGGGTGATATTAGAGATTAAGATTTTGGCATGAGTGTGCTCATTGCTACTTGGTCTTTTAGGTAATTTTAGAGGACAGCTAGGAATTGCAGGCTGTGTGTGTGTGTACACATACATACATACATGCATATGCATACTGAAAAACATGCATAGACACATGAATATTTTAGGAATCAGTTCACACCAGTGTGTCTAATTCCAATTCATCCTCATGGGATTGTTTCTTGGCTTCTCTCTTTTCATATTTGTTCTTTCACAGCAAGAAGGTTGGCTTCCAGCAACATCAGCCCATATATTTATTTGCTCAAGTCAATGATATATCTAAAATAGACTTGGAAGTGGCTTATCATACCATTATAAGAAACTTCTCTATCAAAAAGAGTTCAAGATTTGTTTGAAGTTCTTCCTCATTACCACACTCCATTTTGTGGGTATATAATCAAATGCTGCACTCATAATTACTTGGATTAATTATTTCTTTCATATACCTTAAGTGTGGTTATGGTATTATTTTGAAATGCAGTTGAGTTGCTTGTTTTAGTTTTTCACTTTTTGTCCCTTTGCCCCACATCCTAGTTTCAATTTTTTAATACATAGTTATTTTTCTTGAACTTTTCTGTTCTACTTGAACTTCAATATAATTAGTCTTATTCCATAAAAGCTCATTAAGTTTTTGTTGGTTTCAAATTACATTTGTAAGTTTGTGACATTGCTATTGAGATGTCCTAGCCGAAAACAGGGTACTTCGTTTCAGTTGCTCAGACCTAACCTTTGTGTCTTCTAAGAATGTTTATTTTCCTTTATGTAGAGTTTGAATATTTGTTTATTCCTAAGCATTTTATTTTTTCATTAATACTTGCAATCAGACTTATGATTCATTATATGCTATAATTTATTATTATTTGTGATAGGACTATTACTGATTTTTGTATCTTCATTTTATATCCTACCTTGCTGAATTCTTTTGCTTCTTGAATTTTATCACTGATTTTCTTGGATTTTCCAGATATTCCATCTGTTCATCTGCATATCATTTTATTTCTTTTCTGGTTTCTTTTGCCAGTAATTTTTTTCTTCTAGTGGTTTTATTTCTTATCATTTGTTATTTTTTAAATGTTTCTAATGCATTCTCTAGTCTAATTTCATCAAGAAATATGTCCAGAATAAAGTAATATTGGGCATTGTGGGTATTCTTGCCTTGTTTTTGAACTTACTAGGAATGAGTAATGGTTTACTGAGAGGTATCAATGGGAGAAGAGACAGAGGGAAACTGCTGGAGATAGTGCACTGTTCTAAGTACTTCATCGGCATCACAGGCATTATCATACATAATCATCTGTGTTAATCTTTCACTTTTTAAAGCCAAATTTATTGAAGGAGTTGTCTGTATCTATTAATTTTTCATCTTTATTACCTCACCTCCCATTGTCATTCCTCAAACCACTGTACTGGTTTTTCAGTCAAAATAAGCACCAATAAGGTCACCTTTGAGGCCTTAATCCAGGTTGCTGAATCTAATGAACTGTTTTTATATTTTTCATTTTACTTTTGCTCTTAATAGCATTCAGTATGGTAGACCATACCTTCTTCTAAGCGTGCTTTTCTAAAACTCTTAGTGTCTGCAAAATTGCAATTTTCTGTTCGTTCCTTCTTAGTTTTCTCCATTAGTTCTTGTTTCTTGCATTAGTATGTACCAGGTCTCTTCTTTTCAAAGTCTGTTCTATCTTTTCAAATTCTGTATTTCAAAGCAAACTTGTGGCTAAAATTATCATACATGTTAGTTTTTCTGAGTGATATCTCTAGTGTACACCTGTATTCTGAGGTCAAGATCTGTATGTTCACCTGCTTGTTTGCTGTCAATTTTAACTTTGAAGTGTCCAATTCACTTCACAACATAAGTTCTAACCACTAGATTCAAGCAAATATTATAATATGTCCCATTGTATAAGGAGAAAATGTGAAGTTTTTTGTTTTGTTTTGGTACCAGGAGTTGAACCCAGAGGCTCTAAATCACTGAGCCACATTCCCAGCGTTGCCTTTTTATTTTTTGAGAGAGGGTCTCACTGAATTGTTGGCTTTGAACTTGGAGTCCTCCTGCCTCAGTCTCCCATGTCACTGGGATTATAGGCATGCACTCAGCTGAAGTTCATTCCTGATCTTCTTTATTTCACTTATCACCTTATTTACTTCATTATCAAGACAACTCTACTTAAGTTTTCTCTTCATTTTTTCCAGTTTTCTTTAGATTGAAGGAAATCCAGGATAATCATCATGAGTAAAAAGCAGAGATGGCTATATTTAGTAGAAAACCTAAAGTAGAGACATATAGGTAAACTTAGTTTTAATCTTCCAGCCATATTGCCAAGGATATTTGTAAGAATAAGGGTGGCTGTGGGTGCTCAAATGTAAATGAGAAGATCAAAATGTTTCTATGGCACTTAGTAAGATTGAGAAAATGGGAAGGGACTGCAGATGGAAAACTAGTTAGGAAGCTACCAGATATAAGAGCTTAGTTTTAAGAGGTATTAAGTGCTTAATGTTAAGTAGGGTATAGTATTGGAAAATGTTTTAGTCAGCTTTTATGCTGCTGTAACTAAATGATCTGACCAGCACATCTGTAGAGGAGGAAAGGTTTATTTAGGGCTTACAGTTTCAGAGATCTTAGTCCGTAGAAGGCCGGCTCCATTCCTCAGGGCTCAAGGTGAGGCAGAACATCATGGTGGAAGAGGGTGGCAGAGGGAAGCAGCTCACTTGGCGATCAGGAAGAGAGAGACTCCGCTCAGCAGCTACAAATATGTGCCCAAAACCACGCGCCAATTCCCACTTCCTTCAGCCATACCCTACCTGCCTTCAGTTACCAAGTTAATCCCTATCATGGGGCTTAAATCACTGATTGGGTTAAGACACAACCCAGTCATTTCTTCTCTGAACCTTCTTCCACTGTCCCACACGTGAGCTTTTGGGGGACATGTCACATTCCAAGTCATAAAAGAGAATAAAGAGAGACAAATATGAGACATACCACAGTGTTATGCAGTAGAATATAGTAACAGCTTGGATCTGAAGATAAAGAAAAGAGAGTTATTGAGTACTCTTAAGACTACCTCATGGGGTGACACAAGTAGAGTAGAAGGTTTTGGGGGATATATAATAAGTTCTGTGTTTGATGTATTGAGTATAATGTGTTGGTTTGGGCAGTCTGGAGGAGATGTTTAGGGAATGATTAGAGATGGTGAATAGGTTTGTTCAGTGATGGTATCAGAAAGCATACTGACGTCCAGAGCAGGACTGAGAAGTCCTCTGAACCAACATACAACTGACTGGTGAAGTCTGTTTGGGTATTATGTGTTTGTTAGCCATGATCTGGATCTTTGGATCCTGGTCAGAACTAGAGATATAAAATTAGGAAACTTTCACAATGGGAACTGATAGTTGAGGAACTGATAGACTGTTAAATAAAACAACAACAACAAAATAAAATCAGAATGGGGGTGGTTAACATAAGAAAGCAAGTACCAAAAGATAGATCTTGGAGAACATGTGTATGTTAATAGGGTGGTAGCTTCAGGAAGTGTCAGAAGTTGATAGGTTAATATTTGGAAAGTGTAAAAGCAAGGGGAAGAAAGAATTTAGTGATGAGATCCTTGTTATTAGTCAGGGCTGCAATGTACTCAAGGAGCTTGGACTTGAGGAGTAACATTCACTACATTTAGACCAGTGAGAGAACATTTTCAGTAATTCTGAAAGGGCAAAAGTCGTAGAGTAAGTGGTTTTTACCCTTGTTAAGATAACGTTGAAGAGAAATATCTCCTACAGAGAAAGAGTTTTTGACTGTTTAAATAGGCAGGTAATACTAGTATTTTGCTAGATTTTGAAAAAGTTTATGATATAGAAGTAAATGATGATTTTAAAAATCTATCCTGGGTTGTAGACTGAATTAAATATAGGAAATGAAAAAATATGGTCAGTAGGTGCTTTTGACTATAAACATTAGTAATCCTTTGGAATCATAGTAAAACATTTCTGATTTTCAGATGATACTCAGATACAGGAAATAAAATACTAGTAAGGCATGGTAAGAAGTCGGTGCTGAAATGTCATAGCAGGACAGGGAGCTGGCAAAGGATTCTCTATTTTGCCACCAGCAAAGTGATACTTTATGTTAGGCTGTGTTTCACTAAGGATAACGAACTGGGATCACTTTATTCTGATATTAGAAAAAAATAAGATATACTGCAGATGTTATAGAGCATACTTCAACCTGTCAGGATATCTCGCCAAAACAGCAACTAATAGTATGCTTGAATTATTGAATCAATTTGGTAAAAGAAGAGAAAATGATGAAAATGGAACAGATCTTCTAAGAATGGGGAGAGGAATGTTTCTGCACTCTTATAAAAGCTTAATGCTTAGTGCATTGTATAGGTTTGGTTGGTGCCTTTCAGAATTGCAAAGAGATAATCATGGATTAGGGAAAGTGAACATATGAAATCAAAATCAGAACTGTTTTTTTTTTTTTTTTGTATATATCCAGTGAACTTTGAGTTCTCTTATAAGATCTAATGAAATGTGTATAGATCCACTTGGATGTCTTAAATTGACTGTTCTATATGAAAAACAACAATTTTGCCCCCGTTCTGTTTCTTCCTTTTTTACTTTTTTTTTTTCCTCCTCCTTCTGTCTTGATCTTTTAGTACAATCTTGAGTATAGTGGGAAAAATGGGCATCTGCATCTTACATATATATTTTTAAGGAGCTTCTAATGTGTCACCACAGTATTTATTGCAGATTTTTGGAAAGATACATTTCATTCACTTCATCATATTTCCAGCTAATGTTTGTTTTAGCTTTTACATCATGTATGGTGTTGAATGTTATCAAAATAATTTTTTGAACTATTGAGATGATGTTATAGCTTGGCTCACAATGGCTCATCTTTTATGCAGTATTAACAGATAACCTCCAGTGAACTTTATAAACAGAAATGATTGTTAGCCTGTTTGCTACCACCAGTCATTTTTCTCCTTGATTATTACTGGTCCTGTCTGGATCATGTAGGTTATGAGAGAACTGTTGCTATCAAAGTGAGCAGAAATCAAGGTGAATAGGGGGTCGAGGAGAGGCCTGTCAAAGTGGCAAATGTACTCTAGCTTTTTGTTTTTCCCTTTAAACTCACTTTGGTTTCTTTTCCTTCATAATCTCTGATAACTGTAGGTTTCAAATAAAAAAACATATTTATAGTTAAATACAGTTGTGTCAAGTTGTTAGAAAGATTACTAATGTGGATTCACATAATGTAGAATTGTAAATAAAGATTGAAGAGAGACTATAAGTCACTAAAGATCATTATGTAAAGCTTTAAAATGGATTTAATTTTATTCCATTTTTATTCAGTACCATATATGGAAATTTAATTTTTTTTGGTAGTGCACACTAGTTATTGAGAAAATATTTTAAATTGCAGTTTCTATCGATGGGTGGTACTTACATCCATCTCAATGCTGTTCTTTGAAGTCTCTTGCCAATAACGAAAGTTTAAAACTTATTTTCTTTTGTAAGTAGTTATCTGACTGTTTAGATCATTTCTATGGGATGTTATCTGTGTATTACTTTCCAAAGAGGTATTCTGGAAAATAGTTGATTTTGATATAATAGTTATGGTAGCTTTTGCATAGTTAATCATTCTCCTCAGTAAAATTAACTGTTGAAGGGGAATTTGATTAAGGCACTTCTTTTTCAGTTTTCCTCTCTTTGTTATTATATTGCCCAGAATATCTAGAGCTGGAACTTTGTTTTATCTGAAACTATTGGTATCTGTCATGATCCTTCTTTGGGAACGTAACAGGGTTTATTAGGGTTTGGTTATTTGTGCTTGTGGTTGTTTTTGTTCTGTATAGAAATGACCTGTCAAAGTGTATGTTTTGCTCTTAAAGATTTTGAAAAACTGAACTGAACCTTAAAAAGATTTATTATGAAAAGCTATATTTAACTTTTCTCTCTTGAAGGACATTGTCATATTTAATTACATTAAACATTCCTTAGGCTTCTTTCTATTTCATTTATATATTCAAACACAAGTATAATAAAATTTTCCTTGTAAATTAATAATCACTACTCATAATTTTAATTATTAAAATACTGTACAGTCATTGCTTTTTAATTGATTACAATACCCTTATGTTTCATATATTGGGGATAACCAAAGGTTTGAATAATGTAAAGATACTCCAGGTGAGAATATTTTGGTTAAAATTAGACCCTTCTAAGGAACCTCTGGTTGATTTTTATTGGAAGGGGAAGAGGATCAGTGGAGTAGTGATGGAATCAGAAATCTATTTTACTTGTGTTCTTGTCTATTATAGTTTGAAAGAGGGAGATGTGTAAGATAAATGTGCCTGGAACCAGAGAGCATATCCATATGGTTTATCTTATTTTTTTAGAGCATACTACAGGAAATGCAATAATTTGGTGAATGGTCAACATCTTAAATGAAAAGGTCTACTCAATATTATGAAAATGTCTAATTTCCATGTTGCATTATTGGTTGTTAAGAAACGCTTCCCCCAGGTGCAGTGACAAACACCTGTAATCCCAGCACCTGGGAGGCTGAGGCAAGAGGATTGCAAGTTCAAAGCTGGCCTCAGCAATTTAGCAAGGCCCTAAGGAACTCAGCTAGACCCTGTCTCTAAATATTAAAAGGGGTGGGGATGTGGCTCAGTGGTTAAACACCCCCTGGGTTCAATCCCTGGTACCAACCCCCTTCCCCCTTTCTTCTTAGAAGCCTCATGAGATTTGTCTGGTACAATTGAGGTAATATATACATGATAATATTTACTGGTGTGCTTCACAAAATGAAGAATACTTTCTTGATCTTTAATCATGGAGGTTGATTAAATGAATCCCATAGAAACGGTGAACTTTGTTTTCCTACATGATCAAATTTGTTGCTAAAAGACTATCCTACAACAGGCCCAGAAGAACCTCCGGAGGTAACCCTGGGCTCCACCCGCCTTCCCTTTTTCTTTGGAGGTGCCCAACCTCCTCTACCCACCTAGGGTACCTACCTACCTCTCTAGGGGAGAGAGCTGCTAGTGAGGTGACTGTTTTATAAAGAAATGGAAAAAAGTGAAATAAAAAAAAATGTGTTAAATCAGAAAAAAAAAGACTATCCTACATGATCAAATTTGTTGCTAAAAGACTAGTTGCTAAAAGACTATCCTCTCCCTCATTTAAAATATTTGTTCCTAGTGCACAAACTTTTAAGAATGTAATTTAACCTTTATGGGATGATTAAAATGGTACTTTAAGTTCTAAAAGTCAGAATTGCTATTGAGCAGAATTACAGTTGCTGAAAATGCCAGGTAAACTAGACATTTTTGTTACATGTAGTTCAACACATTCCTTCTAATTAATCGAGTTCTACTAAGACTTGAGATCCTGAAAAATTCTGTAATTTTCTAATGTACATGGTCCTAAAGGTTAAAATTAGATTTTCTTGTTTATATTTGAATATGTAGTTTTGTAAAGATATTTAATACTATGTGATTTATATTTTTTGTGGTTTAACAGGGTGGCTCTTTTAGAAAGAAACCATGTTGATGAGTCACTTATTCAATGCAAAGAAAATCTGAGATTGTTAATCATATGAGGCTTGGGAAGACTGGCCCAGTAAAAAATGCTGCTCAGCTGCTTTAAGAAATTTTTACTCCAAAGAAATGTCTTTGTGTAGGAAGACTTAGCCCAGAAGAAAAATGCAGCAATGTAAAGATGGATGTTTTGGGGATATGGTTAGCATGACTGCAAGTGAATTTAAAATATGGCTGTCAGCAAATAGTGACTAAAGTTTTGTTAAGTGTTGGTGGGCCCCAAATCTTGGTTTTATTCAACTGGAAACACACTAATCTACTTGGGGTCAAAATAGAGTAATCATAGTCTAAATAAAATATGGACAATACTTTTTTTCCTGTATGTTTTCTTTTTTAAAAAATTTGTTCTAATTAGAACAGTAGAATGCACTTTGACACATAATATATAAATGGAGTATAACTTCTCATTCTTCTGATTGTACATGATGTAGTCTCATACTGTTCCTGAAGTCATATATGCGCATAGGGTAATAATGACCAATTAATTCTGCTCCCCTTCCTACTCCCATATCCTCCCCCCCTTTACTCCTCCATGCATAATCCAAAGTAACTCTATTCTTTCCTAGCACCCCCTCCCCTCATTGTGAATTAACATTACACATCAGGAAACACTTCAGTCTTTGGTTTTTTTTGAGATTGGTTATTTTGCTTAGCATGATATTCTGCAGCTCCATCCATTTACTAGTAAATACTATCATTTCATTCTGCTTTAAGGCTGAGTGATATTCCATTGTGTGTGTATACCATATTTTCTTTATCCATTCATCTGTTGAAAGGCACCTAGGTTGGTTCCATAGCTTAGCTATTGTGAATTGAGCTGCTATAAACATTGATGTGGCTGCGTCACTTTAGTATGTTGATTTTAGGTACTTTGGGTATAAACCGAGGAGTGGGATAGCTGGGTCAAAGGGGGGTTCCATTCCAAGTTTTCTGAGGAATCTCCAAAAGTCATTGTACCAGTTTGCAGTGCCACCAGCAAAGTATGAATATACCTTTTCCCCACATCTTTGCCAACATTCATTGTTGCTTGTATTTTTGACAGTTGCCATTCTGACTAGAGTGAGATGGAATCTCAGAAGTTTTGATTTGCATTTCTCTTAATTGCTAGAAATGTTGAACATTTTTTCCTATATTTGTTGATGGATTGTATTTCTTTTTCTTTGAAGTGTATGTTCAGTTCCTTAGCCCATTTATCGATTGGGTTATTTGTTGGTTTGGGTGTTTTTTGAGTTCTTTATATATGCGGGGCATTATTGCTCTATCTGAGGTATGTGTGGTAAAGTTTTTTTTCCCCATTCTGTAGGCTCTCTCTTCACGTTATTGATTGTTTCCTGTGTTGAGAAGAAGCTTTTTAGTTTGAATCCATCCCATTTATTGATTCTTAATTTTACTTCTTATGCTTTAGGAATCTTTTTAAGGAAGTCAGGTCCTAAGCCAACATGATGAACATTTGGGCCTACTTTTTCTTCTATTAGGCACAAATTGTGTCCTTCTGTTTCAGTTTGGTAGATCATATGTCTAGAAAATTTTAAAATAGTTTGTAATCATCTTTTGTATTTCAATAATATCTGTTGTGATATTTCCTTTTTCATCACTTATTGTACTTGGAGTTTTTTCTCTTTGTCTTCATTTAGGCACTATCCTAGTGCCTAAGTTTTTGATTCCCTTTGAGTTGAGTTTTGTGCATGGTGAGAGAGAGGGATTTAGTTTCATTTTTTTACATATGCATCTCCAGTTTTCCCAGCACCATTTGTTGAATAGGCTATCTTTTGTCCAGTGAATGTTTTTAGTGCCTTTGTCTAGTATGAGATAACTGTATTTATGTGGCTTTGTCTCTGTCTTCTATTGTGTCCTGTTGGTCTACATGTCTATTTTTCTGTCAATACCATGCCATTTTGTTACTGTGGCTCTGTAGTATAGTTTAAGGTCTGGTATTGTGATGCCTCCTGCTTTACTCTTCTTGGTAAGGATTGCTTTGAATATTCCAGGTCTTTTATTTTTCCAAATGAATTTCATGATTGCTTTTTCTATTTCTGTGAAGAATGTCATTGGGATTTTAATAGGAATTGCATTAAATCTCTATAACACTTTATTAGTATGGCCATTTTGACAATATTAATTCTACCTATCCAAAAACATAGAGATCTTTCTATTCTGTAAGGTCTTCTTCAATTTCTTTCTTTAGTGTTCTGTAGTTTTCACTGTAGAGGTCTTTCACCTCCTTTGTTAGATTTATTCCCAAGGTTTTTTTTTTTGGGAGGGGGGAGGTTATTGTGAATGGGATAGTTTTCCTATTTTTTCTTGCAGTGGAACCATCACTGATATATAGGGATGCATTTGATTTATGGATATTGACTTTATATCTTGCTACTTTGCTGAATTTATTTATTAGTTTTAGAAGTCCTCTGGTGGAATTTTTTGGATTTTCTAAATATAGAATCACATCGTCTGCAAACACTGATAGTTTGAGTGCCTCTTTCCGCATTCCCTTTATTTTGTTTCTCTGGAGAGAGTTTTAAGGACTATCTTGGATAGAAGTGAAAGAGGGCATCCTTGTCTGGTTGCAGTATTCAGAGGGAATGCTTTCAATTTTTCTGCATTTGGAATGATGTTGGCCTTCAGTTTACTATAGATAGCTTTTACAATGTTGAGGTATGTTCCTACTATCCCTAGTTTTGCTAGTGTTTTGAACATGAAGGGGTGCTGTAATTTGTCACATGCCTTTTCTGCATCTTTGAGATGATCATCTGATTCTTGTTTATAAGTCTATCGATGTGATGAATTACATTTATTGCTTTCCATATGTCGAACCAAACTGTCATCGCTGGGATGATCCCCACTTGATCATGGTGCACTGTCTTTTTAATATGTTTTTGTATGCGATTTGCAAGGATTTTGTTGAGAATTTTTGCATCTATGTTCATCAGGGATATTGGTGTGAAGTTTTATTTCTTTGATGCATCTTTGTCTGGTTTTGGTATCAGGGTGATATTAGCCCCATAGAATGAGTTTGGAAGGGTTCCCTTCATTTCTGTTTCATGGGATAATTTGAGGAGTATTGGTATTGTAAAGACTGGACGACCAGGGAGGAGATGAATTAGGCTGCTGGGCAAGACTTTATTGGAATACACGCTCTCGGGCCGAATCCACCTGTCCATCAGAGTGTGTCCGGGAGAAATGGCGCTGGAGCTTCCATGCACAGAGAATTTGAAAGGGCCCAGTCAGGAAGGGGAGGGCTTGGGGATAGGAAGAGAAGGCCAGAGTCCTTCCTGGATAGGTCAGGAAAACCCGCTGATTGACAGGAGGTGTGTCTACTGGTGGCATTAGCATCTAGCTTGCAGCTCTGCTTTGCAGCTGCTGACCAGTCCCCCTAATTGGACGTTTTGGACCCTGACCAGACCTAACATCCCAGCCTTTTTGGTGATACAGGACAGCAAATTCTGTCTGGCTACTTCGTGCAGGATTGGGGGCATCGAGAGATGGGGGTGTGTTGTAGGGCATTGGTCAGGCAGGGAGGCAGATGCAGGGGTGTGGGAGCCTCTGGTTGTCAGTCATGTTGCTTGAATGTAGAAACATCACCTGTGGGTAGGAACAGAAGCTTGGGAGAGATTACTGATTAGCAGAAAAAGAAGGGGGGCTGCCGAGAAATTTTGAGTTTGGTGGGAGTCCAGCAAGATGAGAGTTCAAGGCTGGTTGGTTCTGTAATGAAATTTGTTTAAGTTTTTAAGTAGCGATTACTGCATGATTATGTCCTCTTGCCTTAGCCCAGAGGCAGTAAATGAGGGCCAAAGAGAGCCCAACTATTACCAATAGAAAGATGGCCCTTTTTGCCTTAGAAAGGGAGGTGGTAACAAGTCATGGTAATTTAGCCTCATTGTACAGTTGAGTCTCTATAACAAGCCTGGAGAGGACAAGGCATGTAAACATAGTATTTAGTTTTTAATGTCATAGATGTCTATCTTTAAATTATTTTAAATGCCCAGGAACGGCTGTGTTCTTGGTTTTGCTAGGTGTTTAAGATGAAGCAAGTCAAATTGACTTTTGTTCTTACCTATTGTTAAGAGTCACCTTTTGTTCTCCTGGGAGGCATCCTTGAGGTACTTGAGGGCAGCTTGTTAGCTCTGTTAGTGCCATCTGTGTTAGGATAGGTTGAGGTCTGGCGCTGATCATCTGGCTTCCCCGGGAA
>PVHX01021938.1:0-28739 GCA_004024805.1 Geosciurus inauris | reverse complement strand
ACTTCACTAAATTTCTATAATCTTTTTTTTTTAATTTTTTTTTAGTTGTTGATGGATCTTTATTTTATTCATTTATTGTTTATATGTGGTGCTGAGGCTCGAACCCAGTTCCTCACGCGTGCTAGGCAAGAGCGCTACCACTGAGCTACAGCCCCAGCCCTCTATAATCTTTTTTTTTTTTTTTTTTTTTTTTTTGGTACCGGGGATTGAACTCAGGGGCACTCGACCACTGAGCCACATCCCCAGACCTATTTTGTGTTTTTATATAGAGACAGGGTCTCACTGAGTTGCTTAGCGCCTCCCTCTATAATCTTAAAGTTGGTTTACTTAATATAATTGAAACACTATACCTTCAAATTTTATGACTCCAAAGACTCCTTCTTCCAGACAACAGAAATGAGTTAAGAGCCTGAATAGTAATCACTATGAGAAACCTAAAATACAGCCATAAGTAAAGGTCCGTATCTTGTGGCCTTCCTACTGGATAATTTCCTTGGAAGCCATCTTTACACAACAGCCTCTACAACTCTGCAAACATAGAAAATGCCTTCAACACAGTGCACAGCTGCCACAATCCTACATGTCAAGTTCCATGAAAGGCTTCTGTTTTTTTCCAGAATAGTTGGGGGGGGGGGAGTAAATCAAGACAATGCCAACTAAAAAATGTAGGTGTATCAAAAGTCACCCATTATAGGGCTGGAGTTGTACATCAGTGGTAGAGCATTTGCCTAGCATGTGTAAGGCACTAGGTTCGATCCTCAGCACTACATAAAAATAAATTAAATAAAGGTCCACCAACAACTAAAAAAAAAAAATTTTTAAAGTCACCCATTATAAACCAGTCACTATAAAAAAGTCATTTCAATGTCTTATTTTTAATAAAAGGATTACTAAATCAAGAAAATCCAATGCATATTATAGAATGTCTGATTTTGGCAGAATACTTGATAAACATGATATCTTTAAGGACAAGATAGGTAAGTGCTGAACATAACTGAATACTAGCATAAAATGAGGAATATTTAAAAGGTTAAACAATCATACTCCAAAGCTGCAAATTAATGGTTTGTAAGGTAACTCAATCATATATCAAAGTACTCTGTTCTTAGCCTGACCTTGTTAATATCCTAATCAACTGCTTGGACAAAGATAAGCTTGCCAGTTTATAAATGATGTGATAAACACAGGGATAAAAACAAAAGGCAAATCAATTCACGTTTCATAAAACAAGATCATTTTACCCTTTCCTATTCTTGGCTACTCATTCAGTTACCTAATTGGAATAGCAGCAATTCCAACAATTTGTTCAGTTAAGTTCACATAATGAATGGTTCAATTAACTGGTTTTCGTCAAAATGGTTCCTAAACCAATTCTCAAGCAATGAACAGTTTATTGGTGATATCTATACACACAATATTCTACAAAGAGTGAAATTTCAATATTATTTCAAGCAGACACACCTAACATTTCATTTGACATAATAGTTCCCAGAGTACATCATATATAATATGTGCTGTACCTCATGTTTGGAAGAACCCAGAACATTGTGCTTTGTATACATAAGAGGAGCAAAGAGCTATCACAACTACAAGTCTTCTGTCTTTTCTACATGTGCTCTATTTCCACAGTATTTAAAGGACTGTGTTTAGCCTTTACAATGTTTTTCTGCACCACAACTTAACTTTTAAGTGCAAAATGAATGTAAGATAACTGTGAGCTCCAAAATGGTTTAAACTGGTGAAGGACATGGTAGAGAAAGAACAGACTTTCCAAAAAAGACACCCCACCAACCACCACCACTCACTATCCAGTTTTTTCTTCCCACTTTGGCAAATGCAATGAAATGAAAATATTATATTTTATGTATAAAATTTGAAATTGTTTCTACTTAACGAATTCTTCTTTACTGTCGGATTAATATTTACCTACATGAGAAAACTAGTTGAACTGTTACACACAATTTCTCACTGAGATTAATGTAAATGTTTTCACTTAACAGCAAGGTTTCCAAAACTGAATTCAAGTCATTAGACATGTAATTCTCAAATTTGAGACACCAAGCAGTAAGAGTTTAGACAGCAAGAGATATCAACCCTACCTCATAAAAGAATAATCTAGGGGGGCACGGTGCTGCACGCCTGTAATCCCAGTACTTTGGGAGGCTAAGACAGGAGAATGATGAGTTCAAAGCCATCCTCAGCAACTGCAAGGCACTAAGCAACTCAGTGAGACTCTATCCCTAAATAAAACACAAAATAGGACTGAGGATGTGGCTTAGTGGTCAAGTGCTCCTGAGTTCAATTCCCCGTACAAAAAAAAAAAAAACAAGAATATTCTATTTATCTTGAGTTGGACTATCAAACTAAAGAAACAGAATGAGTAACGTAACCAGCAGGAACAATAATCACACCAAAGCTAAATAATATGAACTAGTTATAAATTACTGATACTCAAATCAAGTTGGTTTTATAGAGTTGAATAGAATCCCACAAGTTTGAAAGATGACATATTTAAGCAAAAGATCATCAAACTAAAGCACTCAGGATACACTGATTACCCAAAATACATAAAGCTGAGCCTCAAAATACAAGTGTTAGACATGAGTTTTCCCCCACAATGCAAGAACTTTCAGAGGTGAAATGATTACATAATGAAAGGTATGATGTAATCAGTGGATTAATCCATTGGATGGATTAACTGAGTGGTAACTGTAGGCAGGTAACTATAGGAGGAAGTAGGTCACTGGAGGTATGCCTTTGGGTTTATATTTTGTCCCTGGTGAACGGAGCTCATTTTCTTCTTCATGGTTGCCATGTCCTAAGCTGCTTTCCTCCACCACAACCCTTCTACCATAATGTTCTGCCTCACCGTGGGCCCAGCGCTATGGAGTCAGTTGACCATGGACTGAATCTCTGAAACCATGAGCCAAAATAAACTTTTTCTCCTCTCA
This sequence comes from Geosciurus inauris, assembly GCA_004024805.1. Taxonomy (NCBI): domain Eukaryota; kingdom Metazoa; phylum Chordata; class Mammalia; order Rodentia; family Sciuridae; genus Geosciurus; species Geosciurus inauris. Next base: position 25,788 of record PVHX01021938.1, on the reverse strand, counting down.
ATTGTACTTGTCAGGTATTTTGATCACAGTGAGGAAAGGCTGAATAAAACAAGAATTCAAATACGTAGAAATGAAGAAGATGAACACTTTCAATAAGGATCCTTCCATTCTAAACACTTAGTAACAGCATGAAACATAAAGAGATATTTAAAAGATATAAACGCAAAAGTAAGATAATCACCTCACTAGGTCAGTAAAGCAATAAAAATTGAAATCAGCAACCCAATTTTAAAATGGAACAGAGAGAAGAATAAATGGAGAAGGCTGGACACTGGCCCTTAAATAAGCAAGTCAGGAATTTAGCTCCTAAAGGCAACAGCAACAAAATAGAATCAGGTTCAATGTTCGACACCAAGGGGGTAGGGTGCAGGGATTGGGTTTTGCAGGGTTTATAAAAACTTTTTTTTTTTTTTAAGGTGCGGAGAAGGAAGGAGTAGGAAAAAAGTATGAAAATCAATCTGTAAACCTACTATCTGGAGCTATAGTTTTACATAAGTTCTGAGTCAGAAGTGGAAAAGAATAATCCAGTCTCTTAATGGATTGAAAATCAACATTTGGGGTCCGGCACTATGGTGCTCACCTGTTATCCCAGCAACTCGGAGACTGAGGCAGGAGGATTGCAAGTTTGAAGCCAGCCTCAGCAAGTTATCAAGGCCCTAAGCAACCAGGCAAACCCCTGTCTCAAAATTTAAAAATAAATAAAAAGGGCTGGGGATGTAGATTAGTGGTAAAGTGCCCCTGGGTTCAGTACCCAGTATCAAAATAAAAAAATCAACATTTGCGAGGCTGAAGCAAAAGGATCCCAAGTTCAAGACCAGACTCAGCAAAGCAGTGAGAACCTATCTCAAAATTTTTAAAAGGGCTAGGAATGTAGCTCAGTGGCATGTTTGAGGCCCTGGGTTCAATCTCCAGTATTAAAAAAACAATTATTTAAAATCAATTATCAAATCAGTGTTCACATTTTCCTCATCTGCTTTGTAAACGTTTTTTGTTATTGCGATATTTTTTGTTATTCTGATGTACTTCCTGTCTCCTTTCATCTATCACCTCTGTATTTTTTTTATTGTTCCAATTTTTTGAATGGGAATGGGGACAACAGGTGGCTGTCAATTTCCCCTGTCTTAGTTTGGTTGATGATACCCCATAGTATTCAACAAAATCTTTTATCTTTTCTATTTCTTGTGAACTGGTACTTAAGTTTAAAAGCTAGATCAAACTTCAGAGTTCTGAGTACAAGACCAAATACAGGAAAAATAAAATAAATGCTTACTTCTCTTTAGTTATCAAAATAATAAATCAGTACAACCACCACCAAAAACTGAGTTTTTTTTTAATCCAAAACACCAAGAATTTTAACAAGAAAAAACAAATCATCAATAAAAACATCAATTCATACTATATGCTATTGATTTCATGAATTACTCTAATGATTTTTTTCCATGTTTCACAACTTCAATAGAATATTCTAACTCTTCTATACAAGTTGAAAACACTGTATTCAGGCCAAATGTGTTATCAGGTAAGGGTGCACACTTCCCACATACCTGGTCACAGTGTGGACATGGCTATCCCCAGCTGCGAGAGACCAGCATCACCACATACTCAGAAACCTCAAACCAGCTGCCACAAACCAGCTGTCCTGGGTCAACCACACCTAGGGCTTTTAAGACAGGATGAGTGGCCGGTTCTAGAGGTGGGGTTATTGAGAAAGCAAGACATGACTTCTACCATTGCCCAGTCCTCACCAGATAAGACGAGGAACCCTGGACCTCTGGCTACCACAACAGCAGCACCAAGTTTGTGTGTCACAGAACCAGCTCCTGCCCTCACCAGTGCAAGCAGCAGTGCTCCCACTGGCACACCCTCTGGTCAAGCCATTAACCAGGTCTCACTAACAGTAAGGATAAGTGATAGTGTGAGTTCAAAGTCCTTCAAATATCAATGAATAAATATGAGGATGGGAACTCCTGCCTCAGAGCTGTGTGCCACAAACCACCCGACCCCTAGAAGACTACAACACAAAACACTCTTAAGAACTGAGATGGCAGGGATGCTAGGGCTATAGTAGCTACAGCTAATGAGCAGGCTTATTAGCATCAACAGTGTGGGGGCTTCAGATCAAAGCCCGGCCCAGGGAGGCATCTGGCCCTGGAAGGCATTGCAGGCCCTCTGCCTCACTCCATCCACATGTTCTACAGCCTCAAGGCAGGCGTGGGAAAACGCAAGGCACGGGTACCAGAACCAAACCTCGGGTTCTGAAATGCATTCAGTCACCACTGTACAAGTTAAGCAAAATGAGGAAAAAGGAAAAGTCAGAGTCATGCACTTGAAAGCATATTAGATGTTGTGAGCACTGTCCATGTGCTGCAGCAGGACTAGGCACGTTCTAACAACTGTCCATCAGTACCAACTGGGCCACAGCTTTTCACTGCTGCTTATACTTTGCTGCTGACCGGGCTCTTTCTTGGTGTTAATTTCAGCACCATCCTCATCTGTCTTCTCCCTCCTGGTCACGTTCCAATTCCTCCTCCTCTCCTTCACAGCCTTCTTCAAAACTGTCATCATCCTCAATGGCCTCCCCAGTGAAGTACAGCACAGCCCGGGCACTACCCATTCATGTAAGAAGCATCCAATCTCAAAATCGGAGGCTAATGTCAACTTAGAATCTTCATCCAGTGATTCTCCATCCCCTGAGGCTTTCAGAGGACTAAAGGTGAAAAATGATTTGTTGAGGACTTGCTTAGTGATGGTCCTAACAGTGCCTCAGCCCTTTGTGCTTCTGTTTTTTTGTTTTTTTTTTTAACTGGAGATTGAACCCAGGGGCACTCGACCACTGAGCCACATCCCCAGCCCTATTTTGTGTTTTATGTAGAGACAGGGTCTGACTGAGTTGCTTAGCGCCTCACCATTGCTGAGGCTGGCTTTGAACTTGCGATTCTCCTGTCTCAGCCTCTCTAAGTGCTGGGATTACAGGCTTGCGCCATTGCGCCCGGCTTGCTTCTTTTTAATGGTCTTGACCATGACATTTCTTCCTTTCTTCTAGTCAATGATGCACCCATCTCAGGCCACTATTTCAGGACCTTCAAAGCAGAAGGGGTCGGCCTTGTTGTGCTCTGACTTCATTAACAAGAGAAGTTTTTAAAGAAAAAGGTTACAAAACAAAATTAAAACACATGGATATGAAAAATCAATTCAAAATCTAAGAAATGAAAATTGTGGGGTTGGGACTGTGGCTCAGTGGTAGAGCACTTGCCTCACATGTGTGAGGTACTGGGTTCAATCCTCAGCACCACATAAAAAATAAATAAAATAATTTTTAAAAAAGAAAGAAAAATTGTGCATACTGGCATAGAGACTCAATAGATGGAGTAAACTCTAGACTGGACTGGATAGAGGAAAGGTTCAGTAAATTGCTAAATCTACTGAGTTCACGCCAGTATGAGACCCAGAAAATAAAGACAAAAAAATAAAGCATTTAAGAGACACCAACAATAAACCAAGAGACTCCAACATAGGTCTACTGAAAGGTAAGAAAATGAAAATAACAAAAGCAATATATATTTAAAAAGTTGAGAATTTTCCAAGATTGAAGAAAATGCTGGTTCCTCAAACGATAAATATACTCAAGTTGCACTTGGATATATAAAACTTTATTCACACTTAAAGAGCACTGTGGTGAAAATGCAAAATACCAAGTGCTTTACAACAAAGTCCACAACAATTTAAGGAAAACACATGCAAACATTGGCATCACTTTGAAATGTTTACAAATCTCTTAACAATGTCACAGGAATTGGGTTGGAGACTTCAGAGTTTACTGAACAGGGTTGGGGATGTTGCTTCAGTGGTACATGGCCTAGCAAGATGTAGCCATGGTTTCAATTCCAGTACCAGCAAATAGGAAAAGGAAGTGATGGGGAGTTTACTGGACTATCCATACTTTTACTTTATTGGTACATTTTAATTATAAATGTTGGGATTCTTTGAAACAATTTGTACATGCACATAACATACTTTTTAAAATACTCCTACATAATTATTTCATTATACCCTAGAAGCAAAGTGTAGATGCAATCCTCAAAATAACTCTATATTGTTCTAGTGAACAATTAACTCAAAGAATTACTTCAAGGTATCTAGTAAATAAATGTATTTTAGTCTTTAAAAAACCTGAAATGTTAAGCAATACAGAGCTTGCAGAAAACAACAGCTTAAGAGAGAAGAAATTTAAAAGAAATTCAGGGAAAAACTGTTAAACTTGAGGTAAAGAAAGATTTCTTAAAATGAGACAAAAATATAAATCACAAAAGGAAAATACTGATAAATTAAAACTCTTAAGTTATTATTAATAGAGACACCATAAAAATGAGACCAGCCACAAAGGAGGAGAAGACATTTGTGATACATAATTGACAAAGAATTAGTATTCAGAACATATAAAGAACTCCTACCAGCCAAAGACAAGACAAACAACCCAACAGAAAAACAGAATATATCCATTTCTGAGAACAGGAAACAAAAATGTCCAGCAAACATTTGAAAAGATAAAGGCTTTTTTAGTTACTAGAAATTCAAAACCTCTTAGTATCAATTCATACAGAACAAACTCTCCCACTTGAGTTTTTACCAGTATCAAGTACAGGCAAAAATGTGAAGACTATTGTTAATACATCCTCGCTGGCAAAGGGAATAAATGGTACACTTACGTTGGAAAACAACAGTGAAAAACAATTTGGCACTACCTAGTAGAGCTGAAAATGCATTATCCCCCCAATCCAGCAATTTCATTCCTAACTAGATATAAGCACTAAAACCATTTGTTCAAACTGTAAATCTCAATTCATTAGTGTATAGCAAAAGCCAACACAGGGCTGGGGTGGTGGCTCAGTGGTAGAGCGCTTGCCTAGCACGCGTGAGGCACTGGATTCAATTCTCAGTACCACATATAAATAAATGAATAAAATAAAGGTACTGTGTTCATCTACAATTAAAAATATATATTTAAAAAAGACCACACAGTGGGTCTTAACTGGCATTTTTGTTCTTAAGTAGGAACATCATTACAGAAAAGGTTGTTTTTTAAGGAAATTTTGTTGCATATGTGTATACCTAAAAATGTACTGACTCATAATGTCAAATGTATACTTATTGTGAATGGTAAAAAAAAATGTTTGAAAAAGTACTTCCTGGAGACAATAAAGAAGTGCACCTATGTACCTACGCAAGGTGTTTATAGCAGCATGGCTTTTAACAACAGAAGGAAGGGGAGGGAAAAGGAGAGAAAGGGGAGGGAAAAGTAGAGGAAGGGAGAGAAGGAGAGGGGAGGGAGGGGGGAAAAATCCTGGAAACCCAAATGTCCATCAACAGGAAACAGATAAATTGTAAAATATTCACAACATGAAATCCCATGACAACTGAAAGTAAATGGATTAGAGCTATACACAACATGGTCAAAGAATATCAGATCCATAAAGTGATTCATAAAGTCTGAGAAGGAAAATGAAAGCTACAAATAAGCTCATACAAAAGGGTCCCATTTACAGAGTGCAGAAAGATACAAAAATAGGTTACAGATACAAGCAGATGTGGCAAAATGAAAAGTAAAGGTAAGAAAAATAGTGGTTAGTAGGGGCAGGGAGGGGGGACACAACAACAAAGAGCATACAAAGGAATAAAAGAAAACTTTTCTTGAAAGCCGGGCGTGGTGGCGCAAGCCTGTAATCCCAGCATTTAGGGAGGCTGAGCAGGAGAATCGCGAGTTCAAAGCCAGCCTCAGCAATGGTGAGACGCTAAGCAACTCAGTGAGACCCTGTCTCTACATAAAACACAAAATAGGGCTGAGGATGTGGCTCAGTGGTCAAGTGCCCCTGAGTTCAATCTCCAGTACCAAAAAAAAAAAAAAAGAAAAGAAAAATGTACTTGAACTGGGTATTAGGTACAGAGCTATTCATTTTATCTTTATACCTTATACATAGTTCACAAATATTTTGTATGTAAAAGAAAAAATTTAAAAAGCTGAGAGAAAGATGTACAGATAGGCATTCAGTACACAGGAATTAATTTTACATTTAATCTTTATACACACACACTGTGTTCTCTTGTACTTCTAAATTATTATTTAATTTTCAAGTAGGAAAAGATCAATGCAAATTAAAGCAGACAGGTAAACATGGCATAACCTTCCCTACTTCTTTAATTTACAGAATTATGGTAACAATGCTGAATAACTCTAGAAAAGTTATACTTCAGAACAAATCGCCCCCCTCCAAAAAAAAGAAAAGCAGATAAAAATAAGAATTCCGTTTTTGTTTTTGTTTTTTAAATATCACAGAAAATGCTTAGGGTTTTCTTGACTTAGTACACAGCTGCCTTAGTAAATCAGATGGGCATAGCAATCAAGAAAAATAACTAAAGCTTCTCTTCACATAAAAGGCATATTATAAGCATTAAATGCTATTGGGACTTTTTGCTTAAATGAAGGTTAAATAGCAATGAAGACATGAAATGTAATTACCTATTTATACAAAGTAAATAATGCTAGAAGATTAGACAAAAATTCAGTTTTGCTCATTTTACAACTAAGTAAAATTCACATTTCTGAATGATTTATTTTCTTCCCCTATCTCCAGCAAGGTAAATGCACAGGTTGTATTTTACAGGTAATTCTAACGTTAATCTTAAATGTACCCAAAACTTCACATTCAGAAATACTTCCTTCAAATTGAAACTAAATCTAATTTTGGGTACCAAAACAATAAGAGCAAAAGAACTAAGCCACCTTTACAAAGGATCCAAATTAAACTTAAAATTACTGTAAACATTTAACACAAACTGGAAGTAATTTAAGAACTGATTCCCCAGTCATCAGCAAGAGTACTGACCATAAAGATTATTATAAAGCACATCATCAGTGGTAGAGTGCTTGCCTAGCACACATGCAGCACTGGGTTACATTCTCAGCACCACATATAAATAAATAAAATAAAGAACCATTGACAACTTATAAAAAAATAAAAGTTTCCACCGAAGCATTTTTACAAAACTGTTCAATGATATGAATGGGCTCTAAAATCAGAGTAACTCAGTTAAAACTCAGGATCTTCCTCTCCTTTGCTGTCTCTGGACAAACCATTTAACCTCTCACCCTAGTTTCCACCAAAACAGTACCTACCTCACAAGATTGTTAAAAGGATTAAATATGATACTGTTCATAAAGTATTTACAGAACCTGACAGCAAATAAGCACTCTAAAGTTAGCTATCACTTATGAAGCAACTACCAAGTTAAGAACATAATTCCTTAATGAGCCTCAGGCAGGTTAAAATAAGATCACATGCGCAATAAGTGGTACTAACTTCCAAAGCCAAATTCACTACAAAGCTCTTCAGACTCCCTAGTACTCACATTCTCTCCAATATTACTTCTACAGTTACATAATTAAAGAAGTGAACTATAAAGAACTTACATAAAATCTTAGAGTAAATAAAGTCTAAGACCTATACATCTCTCCTAACTACTAACTCAGCTTATCACACCTAACTAGACTGTTTTCTTTGCAATTCAAATGTGTAAAATGCATGTGTAAGAATAAATAACTGTCCACATTTTCCAATGAGGATAGCATAACATCAAATTTCTTGATAGTGTACTTAGAACTTATTAAACTAATTATAATTAACTCTGATAACTGCAAATTTTATTCCGAATCAAAATAAAGAAATGTGGGTAAATGACATTCTCCTCTACTAATGGTAGGCTCAAAGATTCTATGACACCTAAGATAAATCAAAAAGTGTTATTTTATGAAAACTAAGTTAAATCCTTCAGAAGCCCTTGATGAGGATTGGAAAAATCTAGAAATACTTTTGGCATTTCTCAGTGTCTACATTTTCACTCCATTTTAAAGAACCCAATACTAGAAGTCATAGGTAGAATGGTCCAAATAAAAAGACAAAATGTTTTATGTACAAACATTTAAGGTCCACATATATTTTGAGTCCTTGACTTAGACAAGTTTTTAAATTAGCTAACCAATCGTGTTTATCATGTGGGGCAGGTAAGAGATTCTCCACCACATTAACATTACTCCTTCCTCTAAGGAGTTCCAAAGCCTCCCTGCCACTTTCTTCTGCTCTCCAGTGGTTCCTAGAAGAGGAAATGAGCAAACAGAAAACTACATGCATCCAAGAATGTGGTATCCACCAAAGGAAAGAACTGTAAGATAAGGATTTAATTCATTAATTTGCCAAGTCCTTATTGACCATCTACTATGTGCCAAACACCATCCCAAACTCTCAGTATAGCTCAGTTCAAAAAAAAAAAAAAAAAAAGCCCTGCCTTCATAGAGATTAATATTATAGTATGTGTTTGGAGACAGGTCAAAAAGACAATAAACACAATAAAAAAAAATTACATAGTATGATAGATGACAAGTACTGTGAAGAAAATTGATCAGGGTACAGGAATCAGAAGTGGGGCAGTGCTGTTTTCAAGAAAATAGGCAGCCTTTTTAAAAAAGTGACAAAGAGTAAAGACTCAAAGGAAATAAGAAAATAAGCTGTGTAAATATCTTATGAAAAAAATGCTCCAGGGAAAGACAACTGCTAAAGACCCTAGGAAGCAAGGTGGGCTGGAGGAAAATAAGCAGGGGGAAGAGTGGCAGCTAACTTGAGAAGCAAGGGAGATGAGGGGAATGGAAGTACTCAGATTCTATAAAGGCCTCATAGGCCATAAGGAATACAGTTTTTATTCTGCATATGGGAAGTCATTGTAGAGTTCTATGAAGTGGTATGATCTAGTTGCTGTGTTGAAAAGACTATAGTGAACTTGTATAGAAGCAGAGCCAACCAGTTAGGAGGCTAACTGCAGAAATGTAGGTAAGAGATAACAATGGCTTGAACCATTTTTATGGCTGGTGAGCAGGGTGGTAAAAAGTGACTGGATTCTAGATATATTGTCAAGATAAGAAAGAGCACATAATGCCAAGTCTGAAAATGGTTAAGTCAGAGATAACCCCAGCTTTGTTTTTGTTTTATTTTTTGCCTGAACGCTGAACGGAGCTGCCATCGGATAAGTTAAACTGCACCAGAAGTTAAGAATATGGAAGTTTATTCTGAGTGTACATCCAAGTAGACAGGCCTAACAGGCTGTCTGGAGTGCAGAAGAGAAGTTATGCTGAAGATAACAAATACAAGAGGAGCCATCAGCATGTAAGTATGGAAAGCCATGACACTGAATGAGATCACTGGAGGAATATAAAAAGAAAAATAAACAAAGGACTGAACATGTCAACTTTAAAAGTAGAAAATTATCTATAAAGATAAAACGGCAATTAGTAAGGAGAAAACTGAAAAAGAAGACAGTCCTAGAAGAGAAAGCCTGTAAACAATTTTCTTGTTACATTTAGGGTACAAATCACTTTGCTGAAACCAGATTTAAGTTACCATTAAAAGTTCTTAATTACCCTAAGTAGTTAAGAGGGTATGTAAATTCCAAAGCCTAACTTTTTAAAAAGGAGTTGAGCATTTCTTATACAGTTCCTAGGAATATTAAATTTCCCATTAGTCTCTATTAAAACTATTCTTAGTATTAAAATTTTCTTGCCTATTTTCTTTTTAAATCAAAACAAGCAAAAGCCCATACCATTTTTAAGAAAAAGAAAGTCTAAACACTGCCACCTCCCTCAAAGACCAAAAAATACATTTAAGCACCAATTCAACCACCTGACACAGTTATAAATTGTCAGTTTTTTTCTAGACCTCAGATACAGTTAAGTTAATCAAAGTGAACTCTAAAGTTCATGGCACTTACAGATTTCCCTCTTAGTGTTCAATTTTCTATTCATATGGGGGGAAAAGCTTATTTTTTATTTTTTTAAATATTTATTTTTTAGTTGTAGGCGGACAGAATATCTTTATTTTATTTTTATGTGGTTCTGAGGATGGATCCCAGTGCCTCACGCGTGCTAGGTGAGCACGCTACCGCTGTACCATAACCCCAGCCCCTATTTTTTATTTTAATAAACATTTTCCCAGTGATTTATACATAAATTATATTTTTCAGATCAGAACATCCTAAGTCATATCCAGAGAACTGAAAGGGGAAGCAATGAAATGCAACTATTTGTTCATAGTGATCAGTATCAATTATAGAGAAATTTGCTTCTAGCCTTTAAGTATACTTTGGGTTTACTTTCAAAGTAACTAAAGCCATACACAGTAGACAGAACAAGCAGCTCATAAGACGTCTTCCTCAAATATTTGAACGTTCTCATAAAGCACAGTTCCTCTGTATATTAGGTCAGACTCCTAAGAAAGCCAAAACCTTCTTGGAGCCATTAAGTTAATTAACAATTTAACTTTTTTTTTTTTACAAAGTATTGGAAATCTCTTGGATTAAAACTTCCTTTGCAGGGCTGAGGCTGTGGCTCAGCGTAGAGTGCTTGCCTAGCACAGCTGAGGCACTGGGTTCGATCCTCAGCACCACATAAAAAATAAGTAAATTAAAGGTATTGTGTCCATTTATAACTACTAAAAAAAAAAAAAAAAACATTTCCTTTGCTTTAAAAATTTATGGTGAGCACACAAACATACATCCAGGGCTAGGTAGCTCACAGAAAGCACTTACCTAGTGAGGGCCTGCGTTCAAAGCCCAACAGTGCTCATGCACACACACACACAAATATTTCAAATATTTCAAGTCTGAAGTTAAGAACTTACCAGCAGTAACAATCTTGACATGGGTCCTTCAGAAGCTAAGCCTCAGAAAAAAGCCTTCACTTCTTAGGCCCTTTAGAAAAGCCCTAAAATTGATTTTTTAACATACAAGTCTTAAAATCTCTCCCTACCAAAAGCAGATTAAAGCCTACAAACTAGCAAGTATTTTGAGGTGAGAGATTTTTTAAGGAAAGCACTCTGTTCAGAAGAGACTTCTGATATCAAGGACAAAGAAATATCTGGATGGAAAAAAAATTAAAAACTAACAGCTTTTCATAAGACTAACCCAATCATCAAGAAAGTGTTAAACACTGCATATCCTTTATAATTTTGAAATGTTTAATACACTGAAGAAAATTTTTCAGTACATCTCATTATATTTCACGTTTCAGTACGTCTCAGTAAATCAACACCTTATTCTCTAAACGTACTTGACAAATGAGACACTTAACGTGTGCTGAGGGCTACAAAATTAGCAGAGATTTCTAACTCAATGGAGTGGCGTTGGGGGAGGGGGATATATTAACTTTTCTCTTAGAACCTAAAAACAACAGGCTCAGCTATTTGGTGTCAGATCCTTGAAAGAAAGAAAAATTTTAAAAAGCCTTGTTTAGGGGGCAACATATCAAATATGAAAGTCTATTGCAAGACATCTAAAAATACAGATCAACTAGAGTACTAGTACTCCAGCGCTGTTCTTGGGAAAATTATCTGAAGTCTCATCAACAACTGCTTTTAACCAAACTGAAGACACTTGTCACTTGCCCACTAGGTGAGGTAGGGAGAAAAAGTGCAATCTAATTCAACCAAAGCGAACAGCTACACAATTCCAAGTGTTTAGCTGACCCTCAAGTCAACTATGGGTGATTGCTTTAAGCTTGCTATGGGTGTCTCAATTTCTCAAGGCATCTCAAAAAACAACCCAACTTTTAACAGTTAACTTCAACCGTAGCTTTTTAAGCAGTTCTTACTCACATAGCTGCTTCGGAATCCGTTTCTGGTAAAGGCCCAGCAGAGTTAAGAATTTGGTTTCCTCCTAAAAGGAATAGCTAACCTTAAACAGCCCACTTTCAACCTAAACAAGGTGCAAGCTAGGCAAGGTTAGGACGCGTCGGGGGGCCCAACCTCTCTGGTGCACCTCTGCTCCCTCACCAACATGCTGGGTTGCACACCCCAAACCAGGTGCTGGATTGACGAAGGACTACTCTACACTGCCAGTTTGGTTTTATTTCGACGTCTTCCACGCCAAAAATCTCATTGTTGGAAACTGAACGGGGGGGCGGGGATCAATGAGGAAGACACACCCCTCGGGGAAAGGAAGGGATAACTTCGCCAGTTTCGGGAGTGGTCCACTGATTTTTCCAAACTCTCCGCTCCCGCTGCTTTCCCGTCCCGGTTCGCCTCCCACCACTACCGCAAGGCATGCACAGGACGGTGGGAGGGGCGCCAGGGAAGGAGCGAGCACCAGAGAGCGGGTGCCCCAAGTGCCGGGAGCGAGCGAGGGCCGAAATTCCAGCATGGCGTAAGCATGGCCCAAGCATGGCCAGCTCTGGCCCAGGGAGCTACCGGAGACACACTCCCTCGGTCCACCGGCCGAGGAGCGGTAATCCGCCTTCCCTCCCGGGGGCCCTTAGGCCCAGCTAAAAATAGGCGCCTCGGTCACCCCAAGGCCCTCTCCGGCCGACCTCGCCCTGGGGAGACGTCCCCAAGGGAGTCCCGGCCGCACTCAGAGGCTCCTGCAGAGCCGGGGTCAGGCCCGGGCGGCCGGGCGAGGCCAAGCGGCCCCCAGAAGCCCGCCCGCCGCAAGGGTCCGGCCAGGGCAGGAGCCCCGCGGCGGCGACCAGGGCCCAAGGCCTAGCCGGCCAGCCGTGTCCGAACCCCGCAGCCGCGCCCCCCGCCCTCCCGCCTGCCCCGGGACCCTGCGGCCGGCGCCGCCCTCCCCCCGCCGCTCCCGCGGCCGGCGCCGGGTCCAGCGCGGCCTGCTCGCCCTCACCCTGCGCGCCAGGGAAGGAGACCGGGAAGACGCGGCGGCGCCGGCACCACAGCCCGGGCCGCCCGCTTCAAGGCGCCGCCGCCGCAGTCACTCAGGTGCCGTCGCGCCGCCCCGCAGGAAACGGGCGGCTTCGGGGCGGGGCGGCCCCGGCACGTCCCGGCGTCGGGGCGGCGGTGCCCGGAGACCGGCCCCTTAAAGGGACAGGCTCCCGCACGCCTCGGCCCCGCGCTCCTGCCCACGCGCGTTAGACCAGCTGACGGCTGACTTGGAGCTACCGGGCTTTCCTGCCGAGACAGGATCCCCCACCTTTGGGGGTTCGCAAACTAGGGTCTGGACGCTCAGCAGAATGACCTTCATTCAACAGCGCTGCTTTCTCGCTCTCCATCACCCTTGCCCCAAGGCTGGTTTTGTCTCAGGCGGCTCTCGCTCCAAAGCACCACCTGGCCCTCACACCGGGTGATTTGTTTTGTTTTGTTTTGTTTAGCCTTAAGTTAATGCTACTAGACTTCTCTCTGCTGGTCCCAGATTTCTCCCCGAGAAATCACTGGAAAACGAAACCCCCCGTTCCTTCTTCAGAGTTCCTCTCACTTAATTTTCCTTCGGGCAACCCTAGTTCCAAACAGAGAGGAATAGAAACCGACCCAAATAAATTGTGTGCAAATATTATGGAGCTGTTGTGTCTGCCAGCTGGTGGCCATTCATTAAGCTAGGGTAAATAACCAGAAACTGCAGCAGAAAGGAGGAATTGGACAGAATCCCTGCTTATGTTTGCTTTTTGCTATGAGAATGGCAGCGAAATTCCTGGTTCACGGGCAAATGAGATGTGTTGATAATCTTTTATTTCTGGTACTGCCCGGACATGTACAAAATACTCCGAACTCTCCTTAAAATGATTCAAAGGAAAGTCCAAAATGATTCAAATCGTTCTGGAATGTGGATACAGATTCATGAAATTAGGATTTACCATCAATACCTCCCTCTGCATCCTGACAAGGTGGGAATAGGAGCAATCCTGAAGGATGGAATAGCAGAACCAACAGAATTTCCTTAATATGCGCTTGTTAAAAGTATACTACACATTTGTGCTCTAATTATTTTTTTGTGGAACATTTCTAGAGCACCTCCAAAGAACAGTGAAAACTGAACATTATGTAGCACCTTGCAGTGTTGAGAATTCCGCCAGTCTTCCCTCACTCTTCTGTTCTCCAAAGACGCATTCTGTCGCATTTTAGCTCCTTTCCCTTTCTCAGTGGCCTCTCAGTGGCTCCAGTGCCCTCAAAATAGAAGATCCAGCTTTGTTGGAAAGTGCACATTGGTGTCCTAATACAAAATGGAAATGTATCATTCCTATAATGGAGTGTAAGGACTCTTGATCAGCTTATAAACAACCATGTAATTTCCTCAGGTTAGTACTAAAGCCAGTTTTAGGTTAAAATAAAAATTTCTATCATTTTCCTGGCTTCAGTGAAACTACAATATCATTTGAGAAACGGTAATATTTAGGTGCACTTGCAAATAAGACAGTAAGTGAAGTTTAGGGACACAATTTGCCTAAATGTACTACTGCTTATAGTTAAGGACCATTTATTTGTGTTGCATAGTTTGAAACAAAGGAATATAAATGCATCCAGTACTTCAGCTTTTGTGAGTAATTGAGCTTTGACTTTTAAAAGGGAAGTGGTTGGATGCTTCATTCTTTATAAGCTTTCTAATTATTCACATCAAAACAAAAAGATATACTAGAAATGTTATGCATGGCAAGCTCTATTAAGAATTAAGACCAACACTCTAAGTTTTGAAGTGTAATATAATGTAATATAATTAACTATAATTAACACGTATAATCAACCTAAGATATAATTAACTTTGGCTGCTACTTACTACCCTCCAATGTCACTGAAACCCATAACTAACTTGCTAAAAAGGATTGGGGCACTCAGCATTTGAGCTATCTCTTTTTACAACTAAGAAATTGAACTTTAATACACTATAAGGTATAATACTGTGACGTAAAGAGTAGTTCTGTACCTCTCCTTCCCTTCCCCCTCCCCATCTTATTTACAAAAGTGCAATTCACTGGAGGCTGCCTGCTGACTTTTCGGCATGCAACAATTCCCTTTGTACTGAGTTTTGGAAAGGATTTAAAGACACATGGTATATATCTCTTCAGCAGATGAAGCGAAAGCTGCCTATTCCTGCCTTGTCTAGGATGGACTTCCCAGAAACAGTTATGGGGAGATTTGAGTAACAATGTGAGTAACAGACTACATCTCACGCCACCAGATCAGGGATGAACTTATACTGGAAGCAAGTCACAGAACTAGAAGTGAAGATTTCATGTCCACTTTCACCCAAATAATGGGAGTGAGGAGATTCTTAGACACTTATCCAGCTATAGAGCACAAAGTAACCAGCTATTCTAACAAAGTATCTGGCACAAAAATAGAGGTCTGCATTGTGCTCCTTTCGCATGTGGTCTTTTCAAGCATGTGGTAACCAAGTGTTTTCATGACAGAGTAAAGATAGCTAAAACTTATTTGCCACTTTGAGGATAAAGAGGTGGGAACTGACATCCCCTCTTCTTAAAATCTGCTAGGGCTCTGTGATCGCCATAGCACACACAACATGGCAGAAGTAACACTGTACCATGTTGTGGGCCCACTCAGTCTCTTGGAACCATCTTATCTTAGGCTGGAGCTACCTTGCTAGAGAGACCACATGGAGAGGCCCTGAGACTAGATGGGACTAGATGTGTACACACACACACACACACACACACACACACACACACACGAATGAAGCTTTCTTGAACCACATCACAAACTAAATACTGCACTTGGTATACCCAGTTAATATAACACATAAGGCAGAAGAATCAACAACAAGCCTGAATCTCTGACCCCACAGAATTTTGAGCTTCTAGAAATGAAACACCTTTTGTGGGTTGTTTTTTTTTAATGGTTTGTCATGCAGTAATAGAAAAATGGAACAGTTTCCATTTCTTCCAGTTCTCTAAATAGCTGTAAGAAATATCATTTAAGTCAAAGGGAGTTTCTATGCGGTTGACAATCCCAACGATGTGTAGAATACTCTTATGTTTTAGAAACACTCCATCACTGAAGTATTTAGGAATAAAATATGATGTCAATAACTTACTTTTTTTTTGTATTGGGGATTGAACTCAGGAGTACTTGACCACTGAGCCACATACATCCCCAGCCCTATTTTGTGTTTTATTTAGAGAAAGAGTCTCATTGAGTTGCTTAGGGCCTCACCATTGCCGAGGCTGGCTTTGAACTCACGATTCTCTTGTCTCAGCCTCCCAAAGTGCTGGGATTATAGGCGTGCGCCACCGCGCCCAGCCAATAACTTACTTTTTAATAATTCATCAAAGGTAAGTAGATAGAAAGATGATAGATAAAAGATAATATGGAAAAATGTCAACACCTTTTGAGTCTAAATTGGAAGGTGTACTGGTATACATTGTACTGTTCTGCAATCTTTCTGTATGTTTGATACTTTTCACAGTAAAATATTGAGGGAAAAATCAAAATGAAGGAAATGGATATTGGAGAAAACAAAAAAGTTTGAGGACAAAAATCAGTGTCCTTTTCAATCTTTATCTTTTGGGGTGGTTGCATTTCTTTGTAAATACTTGAAGAGCTTATTAACATCAGCCTTGGGATCTTCTCCATTCTCAGATTCTGTTACTCACAGTTTTTATTTCTTCAGTTCCCTGCTCATCTTGAGTTCCTCTATTAAACATTTTTCTTGGGTCTCTTTTATAGTGGCTGCTACAGTTTTACTAGGAAGATTGCTAAATAACTCCATGGTTGCAGGAGATTACTTAGTGGTTCTTTACTCTTCACATGACAAGTTTTTATTTGTTTGGTAGATGAGATTTGTCTCAGTTGATTAGTGTTAGCTCTTCAATAAGGCCTGAATACAAAGTTTTATTCACATGCAAGGTACATAGTGTCTCATAAGGGGGAAAAACCTCTCTCCTATCACCCCTATATATACAACCTTCACCCTGACCACCCAGTTACAGGACTGAGCCATGGCCTTTAATGCATACAACATCATGTTAGGTGTTTGAATGTAAAACATTCATTTAAAATTTTTCTGTTCTCCAGAATGGTGCTGACTTTTAAAACCACACTTCTATTTGCTGACTCGTATCCAGTTCCTCCATGGTAACTCTTAGATCCCAGCCAGTCCCTGCCCAGTATTTTTCCTCCCTATAATACAGCATCCTTGTAATTGACCCTCATAGATTTTGCTCCATTTACTTCTGATCATATGTCTCCAAATTACCAATTTCGTTTGATCTAGATCAACAATTTTTCAAAGCTACCTTTTGGTACTTGTTTGGGAAATTTTATACATATGAGAAAAAGTAAACTGATTCCAAGCTCCATTACAAATCATTATTCTGTGAAGGCTCTAGAATAATTCCTATGGATGCCAAGTCTCATGACAGGGAGTTCTGGATGTCAGCCCTCTGGGCCTCCTCAGGGACCTCACTACATCAGCAATGCCCTTTCTGTCTGAATCGTCAACCTCTCCCTCTCTGTCAGCCATTAGTGCAGTCAGGGTTCTCTCCACTTAGATGGAAATAATTTTAAAAGTGCTTTTAAACTCCAGACCACTCCATCTATGTTGTCCCCTGCAAAGCCAGGTTTGGGGTCGGTTGGTTAGTTGGAAAAGAGGCGCTTCTTTTTCCAGTGACTTGAGAACTACAAAATAGCCTTGTAGTCTCAGTACCCATCCATTCCTTATACTATGGCAGTGAGCTTCAGATGGATTTTGAAACACTTCCCAATGACACCCCAGCCCCTAATGCCAATGCAGCATACCAGAGTCAATCTGATAGAACCTTTCAATCATATGTCACACCATTGATTATTTCTTGAAAAGCTTAACACAGCTTCTAACAAGGGAATTCATTTTCCAGCAAAAAGAGTGTGGCAATAGGCTAAAGCCCCAAGATCCACCAGAAGTAGCTGACATTACAAAATGGTTGCAATGTAGCTGGGATACGATGGCACACGCTGGTTATCCCAGTGACTTAGGCTGAGACAGAAGGATTGCAGGTTCAAAGCCAGACCTGGCAACTTAGCAAAATCTTGTCTCAAAAATAAAAAAAGGTAGACATATAGCTTAGTGGTAAAGCACCCTTGGTTCAATCCCCAGTACTGCAAAATGATAATAATATTAATTAAAAATAATAAAAAATAAAATGTTTAGAATGGCTGTTAAAGACCTGGTTTGGGTGACAAGTGAGATTCAGAGACAATGACTTGTAGCATTAGAGTGCTGTTCTACAAGATGCAAAATATGCTCCAAATCAGCTACCAATATGCAGACAGGAAATATATCTGCAGAAACCCCACAGACAGAATAAATAGGTAAAAGAAGAAGAAGTAGGAGTTGCTCTTATTACTGACTTAATGATCTGCTTATAAAATATTTGCTTCTAATCTCTACAAGCGTAGAGGTCTGAGTTTCCAAAGAAGGTGGCTTCCACCATGATACAAACATGGTCTTATTGAACAGAAAGTCAAAGCTTCTATCTGGCCATTTTGTGTTTCTCAAGCCACTGAACAACAGAGAAGGAATGTGCTCTTCTGACAGCAGAGATCTGACCTTTGCTTAGTTCTTTCATGACTAAGGTTAACATATTCATGCCAATTTGCCTGAGACTTTCCTAGTTTTATCACTAAAGTCACATCCCAGGAAATCCCTTAGTCCCAGGTAAACTGGGACAGTTGGTTATTCAACTAGTTTCTCTGAGAATTGAAGACACACAATGCATTTGCTTTAGAAAGGATCCTATTTATGTCAGGCAGAATTCATCCTACCCCAAAAAAATAAATACTCAATTACTCAGTGACCCTCGAACTTTTTTTTTTCCATCCCAGGGAGAAATGTTCGAAGATAGCACAGGTTTGCCCTTCATTGACTCACCTCTAGTTACAAACATCACCTTTGGGGGCTGTATGCCTTTCAGAACAGAGTAATACTTCCTTGACAACTTGAAGGGAAGTGTTGCATGTCACACACTTCAGCCCTTCGTTCATATTTTCCAATATTTTGTAGAAATGATGCACTCACTTGAGCTTTACTTTTATGTGTGAATTCTCTTATTAATATAATTTCTCAAGCACTATGGAAATTTTATGTAAGTTCCAGAAGGGATTATAGAAATCATTTAATCCAAACCCAAAAATATCATATTCATTTGCAATTGTCTTATTATTCAAACATCATTATTTTAGTTTATGATTTGTCATGGTCATCACATATTCATTTCCTCAACTGACCAAAAATTATACTTGCACATTTATCCAATGTGTAATTTATTTTCACTGGGGTAATGATGGTGAACTCTGACTTTCAAAACCTCAGTGTCCAGTAGCATCTCATCAAATATTGCTTCTCAATGAAAGCTTGTTGATGAGGGGCCTAGGTCTCCTGAGTATTGCACATCAGTCCCATTTTCTATTGTGTCTTGGTAATGACGTCTGTGATTGTCCAAAGATCTGCTTCCATATGGAGTTGGCTTACAGCACCAACCACAGAATAGAACTCAAAAACCAAGATTAAGATTTATTTCATTTCAGAGGAGAAACAACTGTGATAAAACAATACCCTCCCACAAAACCACTGATGCTACTCTCAACCAAATAATGGCAGTAATAGATCACTGGTCTTCCATTATGTTCTTATGAATCAGGGCTCTAATTTATCTAGGATAACAATAAAGAAAAGCAGAATTTGCAGAAACAATTAACTGTGATTACAAATACTAACCAAGAAATATTCAGTATGCTTAGAAATTCACACCAGTTTGTTAGAATCCACCTCCCATGAAACTTCCAGGAAAGAAAGGAAATTTATTTATTTTCTTTCTTCCTTTTGTGTGTGTGTGTATGTGTGTGTGTGTGTGTGTGTGTGTACATGAGCATGCTACTGGAGATTGAACCTAGGAGCCCTCTGCCACTAAGCTATATCTTCAGACCTTTTTTTTTATTTTGAGATAGAGGATCACTAGAAATCCCTTCTTTTAGCAGGCACAGTGGCGCACACCTACATCCCAGTGACTTGGGAGGTTGAGGCAGAATAATCACAAGCTTGAGGTCAGCCTAGGCAACTCAAAATAAAAAAAGTAAATAAAAAGGACTGAGGATGTAATTCAATGGTAGAGCAACCTGGTACCATAAAAGAAGACAGAAGGAAAGGCAAGGAAGGGGAAGGGGAAGAGGAGAGGAGGGAAGGGAAAGAGAAGAAGAGAGGAGGGCAGTAGGGGAGGGAGAAGAAAGAGAAAAATGACAGATTTCTAACGGAAGATTTTTTGTTGTTTCTTCCTTTGTTTTAGTCAGCTTTTTCACTGCTATGACTCAAAGATCTGAGCAACTGTAGAGGGGGAAAAGTTTATTTGAGGGTTCATGATTTCAGAGGTCTCAGTCCATATACAGCCAGCTCCATAATGGTGGAAGAGTGTGGCAGAGAGAAGCAGCTCACATGATGATTGAAAAGCAAAGAGAGGTCTCCACTTGCCAGATACAAATCTATACCCCAAAGCCACGCCCTAATTCTAATGATGACTGTCTCACATTACAGATACACAAAAAGTTAATTTGAAGCTGAACATGGTGGTGCACACCTATGATCCCAGCAGTTCAGGAGGCTGAGGCAGGAGGATCATGAGTTCAAAGCCAGCCTCAGCAAAAGCAAGGTGCTAAGCAACTCAGTGATACCCTGTCTCTAAATAAAATACAAAATAGGGCTGGAGATGTGGCTCAGTGGTCGAGTGCCCCTGAGTTCAATCCCCGGTACCAAAAAAAAAAAAAAAAAGAAAAGAAAAAAGTGTTCAATGTTATTAACTCACTAAGGAAATTTAGGACACAAATCCTACTATATACCCACTAGAATGGCTGAAGTTAAAAACTCTGACAATACCAAGTGCTGACAAAGATGCAGAGCAATTGGAACTTTCATACATTGCTTGTGAGAATGCAAAATGGTACAGCAACTTTAGAAAATGTCTGAATATTATAGAATTAAACATACATTTACCATATATATTAGTTTTCCTTAGCTACCCTAGGGGGAAAAAGTCACAGACCGGTTAACTTCAACACTAGAAATTTATTTTCTCACTTTTATGTAGGCTAGAAGTCCCAAGATCAAAGTAGCAGCAGGTTTGGTTTCTTTTGACTACTCTTTCCTTGACTTGCAAATGGTCATCTTTTTGCTGTACCCTCATGACTTTTCCCCTGTGCATGCACATCTTTGTTGTTTCCCTGAGTGTCTTAATCTTTCCTTATAAGGACACCAATCACATTGAATTAGGGCCCTCTCTAACTATCCCATTTTAACTTATCTCTTTAAAGCCTTAATCTCCTAATGTAATCACATTATGAGGTACTGGAGGCTAGGATGAATTTGAAGGTGACACAATTCAGCCCAGAATTCTATACTTCCAGAAATCCCACTTCCAGGAAAATTAAAGAAAATGAAAATAGCTATCTACCCAAAGGCCTATAGACTTGTGTATATATGGCATCTTTATCCAAAATAGTCAAAGCTTGAAAACAATGAATGTTTACAACTGCCTAACCTAAAAATAAATTGCTGTACATCAATATAATAGAGCACTACTCCACAATAAAAAAAATGAATATATGATACAAGCAAAATCCTGATGAATCTCCAGTGCATTATGCTGGCAGTTGAGTAGGAAACTCTGAGGACCAGTCCCTCCGCAGAAACAGAAGAGCTGTCAAAACCCTTCAGAATCAACTGGGTCAGAACACTGGAAGACAATTCAAAATAAATGCTACAATAAGAAAAGACCACAGAAGCCTGGTAGGAGAGCTTTGGGTACTTTTCTTTACCCTTGCTCTACACCTCAGAAACTGTGAAGACAGCGGTCTAAACTGGAAAGGGAGAAGTAAAGCTATCTCTATTCATAGGTAACAAGAACTTACTTACACTGCTGACAGAAATCAAAGATTTAAATAAATGGAAGGATAGCCTGTGTTCGCAAACTGGAAGACAATATTGTTAAGATGGCAGTTTCAATACAATCCCTATTCGAAGCCCTCTGACCTTTTTTGCAGAAATGGAAAAGTCAATCCTAAAATTCACATGGAATGCAGGGGACCCCAAGTCAAAATGATCTTTTTTTCTTTTAAAAATATTTATTTCAATTTTATTAAACAACTGGTTGTACATAGAATTAAAAGTCAAATAGATTTTCAAGGCTTGTTATGAGAATTTTCAATGTGTTCTACCCTACATCCCAATGACAATTTTTGTTCCCAGAGGTATAATCATCAACTCTTTTGGCTGATTCTTCTGGTGTTTAACTCATATTTCTTTTTTCCATATTTTTATTGTTGCATTATAAGTATATATAATAGTAGGATTCATTGCTACATATCTGTACATACACATGATATAACAATATAATTTGGTTGATGTTGAAAACAGTATTTTAAAAGATCAAAGTTAGAGGATTTTCATGGTCTCGTTTTTTAAAAATTTTTTTAGTTGTAGATCTACACAATACCTTTATTTAATTTATTTATTTTTATGTAGTGCTGAGGATCAAGCCCAGTGCCTCACACATGCTATGCAAGTGCTCTACCACTGAGCCACAACCCTAGACCCTCACTTTTTTTTTAAATATTCATTTTTTGGTTGTAGGTGGACAGAATATCTTTATTTTATTTTTATGTGGTGCTGAGGATCGAACCCAGTGCCTCACGCGTGCTACGCGAGCACGCTACCACTGCGCCACAACCCCAGTCCCTAGACCCTCACTTTTAAACCCACTACAAACCTATAGTAATCAACATCATGTGGTACTGATATGAGAAGAGACATATAGCCCAATTGGTTAGAGTTGAGAACCCAGAATAAAACTTACGCATCTATAGTCGATTGATTTTTGACTGTAAATCGAAAATGCAAAAGAATGGAGTTAGACCCTTACTTGGCATCATTGTTTTACTTTATTGTTACTATTATACCAAAAGACCTGAGACTGGGTAATTTATAAAGAACAGAAACTTCTTGTGGTTCTAGAGACTGGAAGTCCAGGCACTGGCAGGCTCAGTGTCTAATGTGGGTCTGCTCTCTCTGCTTCCATGACAGTGCCTCATTACTGTACTCTCCAGAGGGAACAAATGCTGTGTTCTCACATGATAGAAGGCAGAAGGGTCAAATGCTGTGTGCAGCCTATTTAATAAAGGCCTTAATTCCACTCAGAAGGAGAAGCCCTTACCTAATCACCTCCTGAAGGCCCTGCCTCTCAGTATTGTTGCATTGGAGATTTACTTTCAACAGGAATTCGGGGAGGGTCACAATACATTCAAACCATAGCAACAACATACACAATTTAACTCCAAATGAATCAAAGATCTAATAACAGTATTACAACCAAAGCTATAAAACTCTTAGAAGAAAGCATAAAAAGCAAATCTTTACAACCTTGTATTTGGCAATGATTTCTTAGATACCAAAACACAAGCAACAAAAGAAAAAACATTGTTCTTTATCGAAAGTAAAAAGTTGTATGCATGAATGTACATGCCAAAGAATGAAAAGACAATCTCTAGAATGGGGCAAATATTTGCAAATAATATATCTGACAAAAGTCTAGTGTCTAGAATGTAAATAACTGTTATAACGCAACCACAAAGGACAAAAACCCAATTTAAAAATGGGCAAAGGACTTAACTAGACACTTATTCAGAGATAATGCAAACATGGCCAATGACCACATGGAAAGATTCTCAATGTCATTAATCACAAGGAAAAAGGCAAATAAAATTATAATGAGATGTCACTTCAAACCTATTAGAAAAACTACATTTAAAAGAAAAGAATGTTGGGGCTGGGGCTGTAGCTCAGTGATAGAGCGCTTGCCTAGCATGCGTGAGGCACTGGGTTTGATTCTTAGCACCATATATAAATAAACAAAATAAAGAAAGACCCATCAACAAAAAAAATATATTAAAAAAAAGAAAGAAAAAATGTTGACGAGATTGTGGAGAAACTGGAATCCTTAATGCATCTCAGTTGGAAATGTAAAATGATGCAGCCACCATGGAAAATGGTATGAAGCTTACTCAAAAAATTAAACATAAATTGCTACATAATCTGAGAGTTCTGCTTCTGAGCATATACCCAAAAGGACTGAAAGCAGGGACTCAAAACAAAATAATTGTTCACCAGTATTCATAGCAGCATTGTTTTCATTTTTTTCACATTTTATTGATGCATTATAGTTGTACATAATGATGCTTCTGTTGCTAATTTTTGTGCATGCACATAATATCACAGTACAATTTGGCCAATATCACTCCCCCATATTTCTTCTTTCCCTCTCCTCCATCCTCCCTCTGGTCCCTTTCCTTTATTCTGCTCATCTCCCTTCTATTTATATGAGATTCCTCCACCTTTCTTTTCTCCTCTCTAGCTTCCACATATAAGAGAAAACATATGACCCTTGGCCTTCTGAGTTTGACATATTTTGCTTAACATATGCTCTCAAGTTTCATTATTTTCCTGCAAATGACATAATTTCATTTTTCTTTTTAGCTGAATAAAACTCCATTGTGTATATATTCCACATTTTCCATAGTTTGGCTATTGTGAATTTTGCTGCTCATAGCAGCATTATTTTTAAAGACTCAAAAATGGAAGCAACCCAAATGTTCAGTGACTGATAAATTGATATACAAAATACAGTATATCCATTAAACTGAATATTACTCAGCCACAAAAAAGAATGAATCAAAGCTCAAGAACAAAGCTTGAAAACATTTGGCCTCATAAGAAAGTTAGACACAAAAGGTGACATGTGGCATGTCACCACTTTACATAAAATATTTCAAATAGGCAAATCCATAGAGACAAAAGAAGATCAGTGGTTGTCAGGGGTTGGGAGAAGAAGAAATGGAAAGTGACTAGTTAACATGTACAGGGTTTTCATTTGGAGTGAAAATTCTAGAACTAGACAGTAGCAATTGTTCCACAACATTGTGTACTTTTTGCCACTGTATTGCTCACTTTTAAACGGTTATAATGGTAAATGTTGTGTTGTGTATATTTTGCCACAATAAAACTATGAAAAAAAAGCCCACTTGATTATGCTAAGTGGAAAAAGCCTGACACAAAATGGTCAGATTCCATTTTCCTGACATTCTGTGCCCAAATGTTGTACACCTTGGGCCAGTTTCCTGATATCTTTGAAATTCAAGTTCCTCATAAGTAAAAAGGGTGAGAATAAAACCTAAAGCTGAGAGTTAGTGTGAAGAGTAAATGAAACAAGATATGTGAGTGAATGCAACTAGTATAAATCATGAAATCAGAGTCCACAAAACATGTTATCTTTCACTTCACTGTTTTTCACTTTTAAAACTTTCATTTGAAGGAAGATTTTCAGAGCTGGGCATGTTTCATTTGAAAAGGAGATTGAGTACCAACTGAGTATAATTTTGTGTGACACTGAGGGGAATACAAAGAAGAACAAAGACAAATCCTGTTTACACTGAAATGATATGATGACCCTTGCTAATTTCCTTCTGAAAAGCTATAGGACCTTCTAAATATAGAATCATGTCATCAGGCAGACACTAACCCCTGCCTGATGCACAAAGGAAGCCAAAGAGATGACCGACCATGCATGACTGTGCTGTGGGCCCCCATCTACAAACTGGTGGCTGTCCCTGCCTACATCCATCTAGAGTCAACAGCCAGGACCAGGAAGATCATCTCTGAGGTCCCTGCAGACCAGGTTACACCAGAGGTGAGGTATTGGTAACTTGCAGGGACACTACAAGATTATAGAGTAGAAACTGTAATACCTCAGATCAGCATTGCTAGAGAGGAAGACACATAAACAACATGAAAACACAAGGGAAGAAAATGCCCCAAACAAACAAAGATGCTACAACAATAGAATTAATTGAAAGCACAGTAGATAAAAATGTCAGAGAAGGAGTTCAGAACATACATAATTAAAATGATCTATGAAGCACAGAATAATATAAGAGAGCAAAT
>PVHX01021937.1:0-28731 GCA_004024805.1 Geosciurus inauris | reverse complement strand
AACTTGGGATAGTAGGAACATTCCTCAACTTTGTAAAAGCTATCTATGCTAAACCCAAGGCCAACATCATCCTAAATGGAGAAAAATTGGAATCATTCCCTCTGAAAACGGGAACTAGACAGGGATGCCCTCTCTCACCACTGCTATTCAACATAGTCCTTGAAACACTAGCCAGAGCAATTAGACAGATGAAAGAAATGAAAGGGATATGAATCGGAAAAGAGGAACTCAAACTATCATTATTTGTGGACAACATGATTCAATACTTAGAAGATCCAAAAAATTCTACCAGAAAACTTTTCGAATTAATAAACAATTTCAGGAAAGTAGCAGGATATAAAATCAACACCCACATATCAGTTGCATTTCTATACATCAGTGATAAACCCTCTGAAAGAGAAATTAGGAAAACTATCCCATTCACAATAGCCTCAAGAAAAATAAAGTACCTGGGAATCAGTTTAACAAAAGATGTGAAAGACCTCTATAATGCAAACTACAAGACACTGAAGAAACAAATTTTAGAAGTACTTAGAAGATGGAATAATCTCCCATGCTCCTGGATAGGCAGAATCAATATTGTCAGAATGGCCATACTTCCCAAAGCGCTATATAGATTCAATGCAATCCCAATTAAAATCCCAACATCATTCCTTATAGAAATAGAAAAGACAATCATGAAATTTTATTTGGAAAAATAAGAGACCCAGAACAGCCAAAGCAATCCTTAGCAAGAAGAGTGAGGCAGGAGGCATCACAATACCAGATCTCAGATTATACTACAAAGCTATAGTAACAAAACAGCATGGTACTGGCACCAAAATAGACATGTAGACCAGTGGTATAGAATAGAAGACACAGAGACGAACCCACTTACATACAGTTACCTTATACTAGATAAAGGAGCCAAACATGTACACTGGAGAAAAGATAGCCTGTTCAACAAATGGTGCTGGGAAAACTGGAAATCCATATGCAGCAAATTGAAACTAAACCTCTATCTCTCACCATGCACAAAATTCAACTCAAAGTGGATCAAGGACCTGGGAATCAGACCAGAGACCCAACACCTAACAGAAATAAAAATAGGCCCAAATCTTCACTAAGTCGGATTAGGACCATACTTCCTTAACAAGACTCCTATAGCACAAGAAGTAAAATCAAGAATCAACAAATGGGATGGATTCAAACTAAAAAGCTTCTTCTCCTAAGTCGGATTAGGACCATACTTCCTTAACAAGACTCCTATAGCACAAGAAGTAAAATCAAGAATCAACAAATGGGATGGATTCAAACTAAAAAGCTTCTTCTCAGCAAAAGAAATAATCAATGAAGTGAACAGAGAGCTGACATTCTGGGAACAAACCTTTGCCACACACACATTCAATAGAGCACTCATCTCCAGGATATATAAAGAACTCAAAAAGCGGGGGCTGGGATTGTGGCTCAGTGGTAGAGCGCCTGCCTCGCATGCGTGAGGCAGTGGGTTCGATCCTCAGCACCACATACAAATAAATAAAAATAAAGATATCATGTTCATTTAAAAAAAAAAAAGAACTCAAAAAGCTTAACACCAAAAAAACTAACAACCCAATCAATAAATGGGCCAAAGAACTGAACACAAACTTCACAGAAGAAGATATACAATCCATCAACAGACATTTGAAAAAATGTTCAACATCTCTAGCAATCAGAGAAATGCAAATCAAAACTACCCTAAGATTTCATCTCACGCCAGTCAGAATGGCAGTTATCAAGAATACAAACAAGTGTTCGCGAGGTTGTGGGGAAAACGGCACACTCATACATTGCTGGTGGACCTGCAAATTGGTACAACCAATCTGGAAAGCAGTATGGAGATTTCTTAGAAAACTTGGAATGGAACCACCATTTGAGCCTGCTATCTCACTCCTTGGTCTATACCCAGAAGACTTAAAAACAGCAAACTACAGTGCTGTAGCCACTTCAATGTTTATAGCAGCTCAATTCACAATAGCTAAGCTGTGGAACCAACCTAGATGCCCTTCAATAGATGAATGGATAAAGAAACTGTGGTATATATACACAATGGAATATTACTCAGCAATAAAAGGGAATAAAATTATGGCATTTGCAGGTAAATGGAAGGAGTTGGAGAATATCATGCTAAGTGAAGTAAGCCAATCTCAGAAAACCAAATGCCGAATGTACTCGTTGATAACTGGATGCTGATCCATAATGTGGGGAAGGTCATGGGAACAATGGTGGAACTCTGTTCACAGGGGTGTAAGGGGGGAGGGGGCATGGGGACAGTAAAGGTGGTGGAATATGATGGTCATCATAGCCCTGACTTTATGTATGACTGCATATATGTTGTGATTGTATACAGCTCACAACTAGAGAATTGATGTTATCCTTTATCTATGTACAATGAATCAAACTGCACTCTGTTATCATGTAAGCCTAAATAGAACAAATAAATAAATTAAATATGAAAAAGAAATTATTAGAGGTAAATGAAAACTCTGAGACAACATATCAAAAACTTTGGGACACCATGAAGGCAGTGCTAAGAGGAAAGTACATTGCAAAAAAAAAAAAAAAAAATTACATCATTATGAATCATACTAGCAAATCCCTAAAGATTTTAGTTTCTGAGACAAAAAAAAGGATTTAATAATATCTAAGACATTTGCCAAAATAATCCAAAGTAACAATATCAAGAAGTTATGGCTAGAATGTGGCTTCAGTAAACAGAAGTTTAATCAAATCATATTTAATATAGATAAAAGGCTTTGTGAATACAGTGGTAAATTATGGAAACAAAAAGGAAAGGCATAAAGACAAAGGCAAGGCAAGACTACCTACATGCTTTTCAGATGAGAAGACATTTTGGCTAACTAGATTTGAACATTGTAGTTTTAACTGGCAGGGAGAATGCCTTAAGACACTATCTTAAATATTCATGTTATATTTCAAGCTTACTAAACAATTTTCAGGAAGGCTGGCTTCCTATATAGCTCTTCTTCAGGACAGAGCACACCAGTTGGGCCAAGTGAAACGTTCCTGTTGTGTGCCTCACTATAAATGAATGAGTTTGCTTCTTAGTATAAACACTTATGATTCTCAAAATGCAACTGCTGTATAACAAGACACATGAGACTTTTAAGGTTGCAAGGATGAGGACTGAAACCCCACACTAAACCATGGCAGAATGCCACAGTGTGGGGACCAATCCAAGAAGCTGGCACAGCTTTCCTAGAAAATACCTATTCTGTCTTGATGTGTTCTTTCCAAAAACTCCAAAGTACAGCCATTCTGAAACTTTAAAATAGAAACAGAAATGTGTAACACCTTGCCCCATTTTATTTAGACCTATTATATGCTCAGAACATCAAAACTCTACCCTTAGGGTTATTTGTTTAAAATTCTCTTTGGTGTTAATGTGAAAATATAACTCTGATATTCTTAATGAAACACCCCACCCCAAAGGTTTGGAAAACATGCAGAATAATTCAAATTCTAAAATTGGGCATTATATATATTTTATATTTTTATATATATAC
This sequence comes from Geosciurus inauris, assembly GCA_004024805.1. Classification (NCBI taxonomy): domain Eukaryota; kingdom Metazoa; phylum Chordata; class Mammalia; order Rodentia; family Sciuridae; genus Geosciurus; species Geosciurus inauris. Next base: position 25,186 of record PVHX01021937.1, on the reverse strand, counting down.
ATATATATATGTATACATATAAAATAAGGAAAAATACAAACATCTGTATTTCTCACCAAGCAGTAAACCAAAACTTACATAACAACTTTTAAGTTGAATTCTCTAAATGACAGAATATGGAAACAAAAAGTAAATGGTTTTCCCAAAGAAAACTCACAAATATTCTTCCTCATGTATCTGAACAAAATTTAGTAAACTCTAATGATAAAAAACATTGCCAAAATGACACCACTGTTACTTATCAGGAGACAAGGCTCTTTAAATTATTAAACTAGTTTGTTACAGATTTTGTTATGACTGTAGTAGGCTGTTTTATGTGTGATTAAGAAAACAGTTGTCTATATCTTTATGATTTTTTTTCAGGCTTTAAAATATTTCAGTATTTTTTCATTAGTTTTATTTTTACTCTATTTTATCTTTTAAACATCTTTTAAGGAACCAAATTTAGGATTTTACATAATGTTTAAAGGTTAGAGCTCCAGTTGGGCTATATCTTTTAAAATTAATTATGTGTATATATGTATCATATCTATCTATCTACATATACATATATATGTACATGTGCTTTATAGATATAGTTATATTAGCCAAATTTGTGATTGTGGTACCTGACATTGAATATTGATTTTGTTTATTCATTTAATCAATATTCACTTCCTGAGGATTAGGGATATAGGAACAGAGTGGTTCATATTTCTTATTGGTTCCTTTTCTTATTGACTAAAGAGAAGACTAGTGAAGTTTCTTATTATAAATATTTTATTAGAAATTTATGTCCTCTAGTATTACTTTTCCTTTTAAAATCAATATACAAAAAATCCAACTTATTTTTGAGCTCCCCATAAGAATTCTTTGGTTGACTTGTGTTATTTTTCCTAATGGGAAATGATTATATATTGACATTATTATTATATCTATCATTTATGTTATTATTGATTACTTGTGCTACATTTACAATTATGTAGACAGACATCTTTTCAAATACAACACCTCAAGAAGAACAGAAGAAAAGTCTGGAAGTTAGAAATAAAAAATGCTCACTCTCACAGTCTGTGGCCTGCACATATTCTTTATTCCAAGAAAAGAAAATGTCTTTGGTAAGTGTTACTTTCATGTTACAGAGAATTTTTTAGTTTATTTAAACTTGTGTTTTATTAGCTTTTCTGTATTAAAGCTGGGAGTTGGGACCAATTTCTTCTAACCCTACGAGAAGTATTATTTTATCTTTAATTTTAAAACAGAATGACATTTCCTTTGTTAAGCCTATTGTCAAGTAGCAACAGCAAGACTGGTTTGACCATGATTTTTTTCAAAGAGGTTGTATGCATTATAAATAAACACATTTATAGCTCAAGGATACTGCAGCAGCAATATTTTAAAACTATTTTTTTAAACAAGACTAATAATTTAAAAAACTATTATATGCACCATTAAGAAACAATCTCTAGGCTGGGGTTGTGGCTCAGTGGTAGAGCGCTTGCCTCGCATGCATGAGGCACTGGATTCGATCCTCAGCACCACATAAAAATAAATAAATAAAATATTGTGTCCATCTACAACTAAAATAATATTAAAAAAAAAAAGAAAGAAACAATCTCCTGTGGCAGGGGGTATAGCTCAGTGGTAGAGTACATTCATGATTAGCATGTGTGAGACCCTTGGTTCAATCCCCAGAAACCATACACACACACACAAAAAAACAAAACAAAAAAGAAAAAGAAAAAGAAACAAGGAAGAAACAGTGTCCAGGATACATTAAGTTTAAAAAGGGACATGTAGTCAGACGCAGTGGTGCATGCCTGTAATCCCAGCACTTTGGGAGGCTGAGACTGGAGAATTGCAAGTTCAAAGCCAGCCTCAGCAATGGCGAGGCTTGCTGAGCAACTCAGTGAGATTCTGTCTCTAAATAAAATACAAAGACCGGGGATGTGGTTCAGTGGATGAATACCCCTGAGTTCAATCACTAGTATCAAAAAAAAAAAAAAAGGACATGCAGAATGGTGTAAAAAACAAACCTATAAATGTATATATTTCTGCTTTTATATTCACATCTCTTTGTATATGTCAAAAATACATACAGTATCTCTGAAAGTATATCCAAAAGCTGGAAATAAAATTTTAAAAAAACTTACTTTCACTCTATCTTCTAGCAGTGTTTTTTAAAAAAAAAAAAAAAAAAAACTGGACAGATATTCTTTGGGGAAAAAAATGCAATTACTGTAAAGAAAGCTATTCTTAATGTTTTTTTTCATTTTTCTTATATAAATCCTCAAGGTTTTTTGAGGTTTTGTTTGGTATACAAAATGGAGAATATATCTTACTAGGGATAGAATGAAGCTTCTAGCTAAGTTTAATTGATTTGAATCTCTGTCTTCTCTGACATTAAATTGATTTGGAACATACTATGTGGTCCAATGCTAGCTCTTCGTATCCTCTGTGCCTCCGTCCACCAAGCTGCAATACATCTTTACTCAGCTGAGGGTTCACTATAAATAAGAATAAACAGTCCATAGCTTATCTTACTGACTTAACGGTCTAATTAGATAGTCAAGTTCCTCAAATAAAAGTACAAAAGTTATTACCTGAGAAACCAAATAATTCCACTGCATTATTTTTGTAACAAAATACATGATAAGGGCTGTAGCTCAGTGGTAGAGCACTTGCCTTGCACGTGTGAGGCACTGGGTTCCATCCTCAGCACCACATAAAAATAAATAAATATATTTTTAAAAAATATATGTTAAATAGAAATTTTAAGTTGAATTCTTATGTAAATAGTAATTTACACATACATGTTAAGTATAGCTGTATATCCATGATTTGGCCATATATGAATGATAGAAATGGATATAGTTATTAAGAAAATCTGGTACAGTCTCCAGATTTTCTGAATAAAATGCATTCTAATAGACATAATATGAGGTTTCATGTTATATTACATATTCATGGTTTAAGATATAAACAATGGCATATCTTCATTTATGTCTTTTGGTATTGTTTGGTAGTATTTTATTGTGATGCGATGGTTAATTATTTGTATCTCCCCAGAGTCTGAGAGGGTCTTGCCAGTTAACCACCAAATTAAACATGCCTAACAAGTAATTAAGCAGGAGCAATAATACAATTAGTTTGAGGTAATTTGATGCCTAGTATCAAATAACCATGATATTATGCACACATGGTACCCACTTTTTAGTAAAAAAGGTAGACATTTAATGAAAGTAATTTAATACTACCTTTGAAGGATGAAAGTATCACCTTAAATGGACTGTTCTATGAAAGTATCAACATTCACAAAAATAGAGTCTACAAATTTAGACTTTAGAAATGTATCGGGAGTATTATGAAATGTTAGAGCTAAATGACTAAGTTTTCTGAATGTTGTGAAAAGAATGTTTCACCTCATACATATCTTAAATATATTTGGAGTCACATTTGTTTTAAAAACTGTAAATATGAAACACTGTTCTAAATTTAACATAATTCATGCTAAGATCAATTGGATAGTGGTGACAGCCCTTGTTAAAATTATAATTATTATTTTGTGAAAATAGCCAATTTAAAACACCTGTTAGTCTTTGCATGTGCCTTTTAAGGAATGCATCTGGAGCCTTATGTTATCACTAAGCATTTGAGAATTTGTCTCCTTGGAAATTGATGTAACTAAAGCACCATCTATTATTTCAAGCATGTAGAATGTTAGGATACAATTTTCTATATTTTCAGTAGGTTGTGACAGCTGTTAGACTTACATGGAATGGCTTCTCTCTGCCACTAAGAGCTTTCTAAAGTGAATAATTAGGGATGAGGGTTGAATTTTTGGCTAAAGTTGGGTGATTTTGTTTTAATCAATATATTGAGTATAAAAAGTAGAACCTGAAATAAAATGAAAATTTAAATGTAAGTGTAGTCCATTATTTATTTCTCAGTGCATATGTACTGTCTGAAGGTTTTAGGTATTTTCTTTCCATAAGGTACAGTGAAAGCTTAAAAAATACTTTTTTTTTTTCTTTTTTGCTACTGTTTTTCTAGATTAGCATAGCTGAGAAGAGGATTCTGCCTCTCACAGCAATTGGCATGCACTTAGCCCAAGCAGTGAAAGCTGGCTACCCTCTGGATATGGAGCGAGCAGGCCTGACTCCAGAGGTTCAGAAGATTGTTATTGATGTTATCCGAAACCCTCCCGTCAACTCAGGTGATAAACATGGCCCTTCTTTGCAGCCTTAATGACTTAAGTCACTGAACCCAGATGAAGTAAACAAGCAATCTGCTATTAACAGCATTGACCCTTTATGCTATTGTGAAAACCCAACTTTTGTAATGCTTTTTATTGTTTTAGAAAAACAAATTTTCTTCCCAGTATCATTCAGAGGAAAGTGTACTGAGAAATTCTTTTTTCCTTTCCACTTTAGATTCCAACTTCCCCAGCCCCCAAACAGGGCACTTGCCCCTTTTCTAAGTTCTACTGCATCACTTGCAAGAAACACTTCTCCACATTTATTCCCAACAGCTTGCTGACACCTTGTTTTCCCCTAAACCTTTCTGATTCCTTGTCACCTGTTTCACTTGAGTAGTTTCTCTAATCAACAAAATGCTTGTGACATGGGATGGATAGGCAAGCTCTGTAGCTCCTGTAGAAGGATTTGCAAAATCTGAACTGTGCTCATAGAAGTCAGCCCTCTTTACTTGCCCTGCGGAAAATTTGAAGAAATGATCCATTGTTTTAAGAAGTCAAGTCGTGGGACATTAGAGGATTTCCCCCTTAAATGTATAAATATAAACTTGGTTTATTATAATTCAATGAATCTGATCATATTTTTTCCAAACTATTAGGATAGAACAAATATAAAGCTTTATCTCTACATAAGTGAAATTAGCCCAAGCAGTGAAAGCTGGCTACCCCCTGGATATGGAGTGAGTGAGTGAATAATTCTTTCCCACATGGAAACAACTGTAATGTTCCCAAGAATTTAAAAATAAGGAGTATAAGATCACTCTCTGAAAGCAGTCAATAGTATTTAATTGATCAGAGCAAAAATAATCAAGTCATCTTAAAAGGCAGCATTATTTCTAGGATAAAGCAAGACTTGACTGAAGGTGTAAAGAACACTTTCATTGACCCACTGTGGAAGCCCAGAAAAAGGATAGAAGAGCAAGTTCTGGTGGAGTTCATCTAAAATCCAGAGATGAGGAGTGGTGGCCAGTAAGCCTTCAACTAGTGAGCCTGTTGATATGTTATATGAAGATCATGTCTAATACTCTTAACAAGTAATTAGCTTTGACATCACTTGCTAACTTTCTGGTTATAATTTGACTTCCCATGCATATCTGTCTATAGGGAAAGCATGCTCTAGTCATGCTTATTTGAGTATCTATTTGATAATTGTACATTAGTTGTAAGTTAATAAATTGACATTTTTGGAACTTGGTCAGTGTGAATCTGATAAGGATTAAATTAGGTTTCTAACTTTGAAAGCCCAAGGGCCAAATTCTATGCAATAAAATATTCAAGTTAATTCAGCTGTAGGTCATATTCTGCAAAAGCTAACCAGGTCTCCTGGTCACATTCCATTCTTTCTAACATCAGCAGCCATTTTGCTGGTAATTAAGGCAGAGGGAAGACAATAGTAATTACGTTGAGGGATTGGATTTAGGTGGTATAAACCTTCATTGTGAAATGATACAGTTTTAGGAAAAGTCAGACTCAAACACTTTCTTGATTTTAATAATCTGAAATTTTTTTTTGTCATAAATGTATCTCTCAGGACTCAGAAAACTGTCTTTTGATAAAATTTTGTGTAGTAGGCAATTCTCTGAGTAGGCAATTCAAACTCATGAGTTTGAATTATTTTGAATTTGCAAATATGAGTTTGCATATTTTTCCTTTATTAAAAAATATTGACAATCATGTTTGTTGTTATTTGAGTGCCTTACTTAAATCCTGAAGACTGACAGATGGTTTTACCTAGTTAGTAACTGTTGCTCAAGCAACAGTTATGTGCTCAGACCTTCACTATATAATTTCATGGTTATGTGATCATTGACAGATTATCCAATCTCCCCGAGTCTCAGTTTCCACATCTTTATAATAGGGAGGGATAATATTGCTTGTCTTACAGAACTGTGAGAAATAAATTACATAATATAATGTACAGAAAGCCCTGGCACATGATAAATAGTAAGTGGTGGTGCTAAAAGATGATGATTGAAGAAATAGATGTTAAGATCTTTCAGCATCTTAAAAATGCCCTTTAAATCTGATTAATTTTATACTATATCCTTTTTAATAGCTAATTCAGAACATATGAAGTTGATAAATAGGGATATAAGAAGAAAGATTTTTAAAAACTACAATCATCTCTCAGTGTTTGTGGGATATTGGTTTCAGACCTTTCTTTCCCTACCCCATGGATTCCAAACTGTGGATGCTGAAGTCTCCTATGTTAAATGGTTTAGTATTTGCATGTAATCTACATAATCCTTCTATATACTTTAAACCATCTCTAAATTACTTACGATAAATACCTACTACAATGTAAATGCTATATAAATAGTTACTGTACTGCATTGTTTAAGAAATAATGACAAAAAGTGAATCCAGGACATGGAATCCAGGAATGCAGAACCCACAGGTATCAATAGCCAAGTGTTTTACAGAAACATATACCTTTAATAATTCTGGCTGGACACAATGATATTTTGTGTATGTGTTCATCCTAAAGAATTCTTGGGCGGGAGGATGGCAAATTCAAAGCCAGCTTCAGCAACTTAGTAAGACCCTGCTTCAAAATAAAAAATAAAAAGGGCTGGGGATGTGACTTAGTAGTTAAGTGTCCCTGGGTTCAATAGCTGGTACAAAAAAAAAGAAGAAGAATAATTCTTAGGCAATATTCTTCAATGACATAAAATGAATGTTCTAATCTCAGTTCATTATTGGCAGGGGGAAATGGTAAAGGAAGATTTAAGAGTATATTTATTTAGTCAGATATTACCAACATCTATTTTATTTGTCTATGGTGAAGAATTGAGTTGCTGGTAACTTCATTTCTAAATCATATAGGCATAAAGTTATGGAACTTTATATTTGGAAAAGAAATTAGAAACATTAAATCTTCCCTTTCCTGCTCACACCGTTTTAGAGACAGAAAAATGAGACCTAGAGAGTTGCAAAAGTGTTGTAATATCATATCTAAGGTTAATGACTGAGCAGGATTTTTTTTTTGCTATACCATGTTTACGTTGTACTGCCAGTTAACTTAAAAGAAGGAAATATGCAATTTATAATTATTATATAGGATTCAGGTTTATGAACTTCTAACTTGATGAGTAAAATAAATTAGCTTGATTATGTTTCACTTAATAACTTCCATATCTTTAAATACTGTCTACAATATTTACACTGAGTTTAGCAATTTCAGTTTCTGATGTTAGATAGCTTTTTAAATTAAACAATATTAAAATCAAACAGAATATGTAAACATGAAAAATTGTTATAATTGAACAGCTTGATTTCAACAAATATCAGGGAGATGAGAAAAGTATTTTGCAATCATTAGTGACTAAAATATTAATAAAACATTTGTCTTTACCACCATATGCAGAGTATAGCATTAAATAAATTTCTATTTGGAGATAAATATCAAATTGAAATTGTAAAGAACAAGAGAGTATTTTAAGATAAGAAACAAAACTATACTTACTATGTCAATGACTTGTTATTTTCATCTTTTATTTAACTGTAACCTTATCACATAATTGTGTTTTTTAAAAAATATTTTTTAGTTGCCAATGGATCTTTATTTTTTATTTATTTATATGTGGTGCTGAGAATCGAACCCAGTGCCTCACACATGCGAGGCAAGTGCTCTACCACTGAGCCACAATCCCAGACCCACATAATTGTGTTTTATTGAACAGGTTTGATTGAAATTTAAATTTGGCACAATCCTGAATCGAGAAAGTTTCTGTATTTTATATAATGTGATCTTTACCTAAAAATAAAGTGCTGATTTATTAAAATCTTATTTTGATGCACCCTTATTTGCAAAGTAGATTTTGGCTATACAAATCTTAATATTTATAGGAATTCTATTCCTTTTTAATTTTCTGTATTTATATAATTTAAAACTTTTTATTGAGTTGAAATTATAATTGTTTAATAATAAATTAAGCAAGGCATTTAATGAGGTGCCTGGATAATATTTTGAATAATTTCTTTCTCTCATTTTTTATGTGCTTATAACTGGAAAATTAAAGATGGCTTCCAAGCAACCTGCCACAAAAGTAGGGGTAACATGATCTCTTTTAAAGCACTGAAGGAGTATAGCTAGTATTATCATTTAATTCTTCAGTTGATATTTTCAGCTCTTACTTACATGGAAAGTTGGAGCAGAGTAAGATGGATCCTTAAAGTTAGATGTCACTTATTTGTATAATGAAGAATAACTTTAAGATATAAATATAAAAGGTACTTGAAGAAATGTGTAAAAAATATGAATTTTGTAATTATACCTAAAATTATATTAACTTTATGCATTTCTTAAGTCACTAACAATGGTTAAACACCAGAAGCAAATGTTTATAAATTGTAATTTTATGAAAAAGAAGACATTATAATGTTAGAAATTAATTGATTTGAAAAACCTTGTTTATTCTTTTAAAAATAACTCATTTAGCCTATATGATATTATGGTAGCTCAGGATTTTATGTATTTAAAAAAATTGGTTTGCAAATATTACATTTATAGCATGAAGAAATTAAGGATGGGCTAGGTGTGGTGGCACACACCTATAATCCCAGCAGCTCTGGAGGCTGAGGCAGGAGGATGGTGAGTTCAAAGCCAACTTCAGCCACAGCAAGGTGCTAAGCAACTCAGTGAGACCCTGTCTCTAAATAAAATACAAAAATAGGGCTGAGGATGTGGCTTAGTGGTTGGTTGAGTGCCCGAGTTCAATCCCTGGTGCCAAAAAAAGAAAAAAGAAAAAAGAAAGAAATTAAGGATGTATTAATTTCTCCACAGAAGAAAATATAGTACATTGTAGTTGTATTAATTGATTAGATTGTGGGACAATTTATAGTTTTCTAGAGTAGCACTACTTAATAGAAATATGATATGAGATACTTATGCAATTTAAATTTTTCTAGTATCCACAATTAAAAAACTAAATGTGCAATTAATTTTAATATCAATTTAATTCACTTAATATACTAAAATTTTATTACTTCAACATTTAATCAATATAAAATTATTAATAATATTCCTCTTTTTCTGTAATAAACCTTTGAAATCAGGTATTTTACATTTATAGCATATCTTCTGATGCTAAAGTTTAAGTAGAAATACTTGATGTATATTTAGATTTCATAAAATTTACATTTTAACAAAGTAGATTGGCATAATCAAATTGCTCCAAAATACTTAGTTTTCCAATAAATGAATCAAGTATCAGTTTTTAAATTAATTAGAATAAGTTATATTTAAGAATTCATTTTTTCATGCATACCAGCCACATTTCACTTGCTCGTAGCAACATGTAGGTTAGTGGTTACTGTCTTGGACAACACATCTAGAAACAGTTTGGCAATATACATCAAAATACAAAAGGTAGCTGACACAATGGCACACGCCTGTAATCCCAGCACTCTGGGAGGCTGAGACAGGAGAATCGCAAGTTCAAAGCCAGCCCCAGCAAGGGCGAGGTGCTAAGCAATTCAGTGAGACCCTGTCTCTACATTTAAAAAAAACACAAAATAGGACTGGGGATGTGGCTCAGTAGGTGAGTACCCCTGAATTCAATCCCTGGTACCAAAAAAAAAAAAAAAAAAAATACAAAAGATGTCTAACCCTTGAACACTTCTAGGAATCTACAGGTATGGAAAGATAGATGTAATACGATATTCATCAGAATATTGTTTTAAAGAAAAATAAAAGACAAAAGGGAACTCAAAAAGTACATTCTGACATACACATTATAACTGAATACCTTTTAGTCATTAAAAAATGATGAAGTAGTAAAATTTGTGGGGTTTCCATGGTATGTTAGAATTGGATAATGATCAAGGGACAAATAAAATTTTAGTTTGATTGGTAGATATGGCAGTCACTTGCTGATTTTAGTATTATAATAGAGGTGATTTGTCCTTTTCTAAGACTATGCTTAGTACCAGTCTTAAAAACTTTAAAAGTAGTTGGATAACCCAGGGTCCTAATTTCTATTAGCCACTTAACTTTCTCTTCTGCCTTTTTTTTTTTTTTTTTTAATCAAAGTGGAGTGTTTGGGGGAAGGCCTGGAATAGCAAGCTAAGATCTTTGGAAGAAAAGAGATGTAAACCTGAAAACTGTAATAATATGAAACCATCTTTTCAGGGTGGGCATTAAAAAAACTACTTGGTTTCTGACTGCTAAATTGAATTGTCAGAATGTTTGATGTGTTTTATAAATCACATGAGGATGAGTAAGTAGGTTCTAAGTGCTTAGTTTTGTTGTGTTATAGAGCATGCAAATGAATATGATGTTGAAAGAAGTGCTTGAAACATACCTAGTGGTTTGTTTGTAAGAGACTGCTATATAATTTGGAGAAGATGTGTAAAAGGTGTAGAAGACCCAATCTGAATTAGTTCTGTTGGGCTACAAAAATTTCAGAATTTCTTGATTCTGAACATACGTCGTATGTTTCCCAGAAAGCTTATCTGTTAATAAGCATTTTGAACAATTGATGTGTTTTGTTATGCTATAATACCCATTGAAAGGCTCCTTTTTGTTAGAATCTTAATTACAAGTATGATTAGCTCCTATTTTAAGAATAAATTATTTTAAAGAAATATTAATGTATAATGGATATTTGTAATTCAAAACAGTTTCCTGTAGAAACATTTCTCTAAATGCTTGGTTTGATTCTCAGGGAGGTCTACAAAAGAGTTTGAAACATAAGTTTATTCAGAGTCAAAAGTACTAACCCATCTTGGAGCCAGGTGGGTTGAGGCAATGCAGGAGTGAGGGGAACATGTTTTTATTCCATTGCCACTTTGTAGGGCTATAAACATGTGAAAGAGGAAATTTTTCTTTGGCAACCTTCCTCCTTCCTTTCTACAAAATCTTTTTTTCCTTCCTTACTAAACTGTATCCAGCTCATAGGTTTTCTAAAGTATTCTGCACAATTTGTTTAAAATTGTTTCTTTCATCTTTTACAGATATGAATAAAATTAAACTAATTAGAATGTTAGTTCCAGAAAACATTGACACATACCTTATCCACATGGCAATTGAGATCCTTGAAAATAATCATGACAGCAGACTGGTATGCCAGCCGTCATGTGATTCCAACAAAAAGAGATGTTTCCCCAACGTTGAAGAGAGCTGTTTAAGTTCTAAGAGAAGCAAAGAAGAAGCAAGCACCAGCACTAAGGTGTTCATTATATGCAGAATTTTCATAAAGTATCAGTTTGTTCAGTGTGCATGTTCTAATGCTAGAATGATCTGTACCTCTTTATTAATTCAGTATAAATATAATATTGGGGTTCATTTAGACATAATTATACAAGCATGGAATATAATCTGTTCCAATTTAGTTCCCAGTACTTACCCTTTCCTGCCCCTTTTCCCTCCCTTATTATGGCTTTACCTCCCTCCCCCTTTTCCCTTTCCTCAACTCTACTGATTGTTCTTCTGTTTACTTACATCTTTTAAAAATTGGTTAATTATGGATATACATAAAAAGTGAAATTCACTTTGCTATATTCATGTGTGTATATAGGAAAGTTTGGTTAGCTCCTCCTTCCCCCTCAATCCCTTTCCTCTACTCCACTGATCTCCCTTCTATTTAATTGATTATGTAGTTTATCAGCTTAAATTGTACCAGTATTGAATTTATAGCCAGGAAATTCTTTTTTATTTCAGTAGTGTAGTTAATGGATTTAAGCATATGGAAATTTATACAGATAATGAAAATAAAAATGAAAACAAATTCTATTATAAATATCCCCCAAGCTTGTTTATATATCATTCTGTCATTCATCATGCTGTTACTATTACATTGAATGCATGGGGTACCAGGATAATTTTGCTCACAGTTCTGAGCATATCATCTCATTATGCATGATCAGAGAAATACTACAAATTTAATATTATTTTAGATGGCATATTGTATTAAAATCAAGTACTTTGAAAATTATTGCTTGGTGTGTTCTATGAGATAAAAAAGTAATTGGAGAATAATTATTCTTTGACAAGGTGACACTTAAATGATTGCATAAATTATAAAATTTGACCTTCAATATCTTTAAGTTCTAAAATTCTATGAACCCAAGATAAAAATTGTTGAATATTTAAAAATACACTAAAAATTATTTTAGTTCCTAGATGATAAATTCAGTGTAATAGGAGGTTGTTAATATTTACATTAGGGCTACATTTTAGTTCTAAGGTAATCTTTATAGGATTTCAAACAAACTCCTGCTTTTCTCAGTACCTTCAAAATAAGATAACTGGTCTTTTGAAATTCTACACTTAAGTTTGTATATAGTCATGTTGTAGATAATCTAATGAGATTTAATTAGTTGGAAATTTTTACATTTTAAAAATATTGAGTAGTTATTAAAGTAACTATTAAACATTAAAGTAAATATATTTTGGGCGGAGCTAATGAAATTTATCTTCTATGCCCAGCCTTTCATTTTTGTACTCTATACCAAGTTCATTTATTAGATGCTTAAGACCCTCTTATTTTTTCCCAACTTTTACTTGTCAGTACAGGAAAAGATGTAACTTTTTTTCCTTTTTACTCCTACCTTTACTGTAAAATATCATTTTAACCATGCATTAGCATTTTTGCTTTTTCCCCACTGAAATAGCAATAGATGCCAACAAGAGAATGGAGAGAGATTTGGGGGCCTGGGTGGGAGGAAGTCATAGTAAGCCTACTGGATTCTAAAGGTCTGCCTAATTAAGATCTTTTTAACCCACTTAAGAGAATAAGAGTATTGAGGAAGGCAGGGGAGTAGATTAAGAGGTGAGTGAGCTATCAAAGCATCTTTTGTCAGCCTCCTTGTATGGAAAGGTGCTCTTGGAGGCCTCCTTACAGAGCCTTTTGTGTGTTAACATTCTTCTTCTTTATTGACCTGGGTTATATCCCTTCTTCTGTTCCATTTTATCATCATGAGGCTTTTGATAAAGAATGTCATTATAACGAATTATTATTAATTGATGCATTGTTATAATTATTATATCTATTGTATTTGCTGTTAAAACAGAAGCTTTTTGAGTGCAGTGGTGCACTCCTGTAATCCCATCACTTTGGGAGACTGAGACAGGAGAATTGTGAGTTCAAAGCCAGCCTCAGCAACAATGAGGCACTAAGCAACTCAGTGAGACCCTGTCTCTAAATAAAATACAAAATAGGCATGGGGATGTGGCTCAGTGGTCGAGTACCCCTGAGTTCAATCTCCAGTACCAAAAACAAAAACAAAAAACAACCCCAAAAAACAAAAAACAGAAGCTTGATCTAGTCTTTGTTTAATAGAGGAAGACTATGTCTTGGTAATGTTAGTTTTGATTTGAGATACGTAGGTGTACAGTGGTTTCTTTGAATTTGTAGTTTTTTGTCTGTAATGTTTTCTTCAATTATGGCTTTAATTTTTTGTTGTTGTTGTTTAATTCAAGAAAGTTTTCTTAAATTATATTTTCAGTATTTTGTTCCATTGCTTTGTATTTCTTCTTCAGGCACTTCTATCTGTATATTAGGTATTCCTTACCTACCTTTAATATTGGTTGCATTTTATGAGTACTTCTATTTCCCTTTACAGTTTTTTCCGCCTTTTCACCTACTATTTCTGCTTGGACATAATATTTATTACTGTTTTCTGCATGATTTAATATTCATTTAAATTCATTCTTTCTCTTTCAATCTTTTTTCCCCTGAGTTTTTCTCTTCAATTTTGAGTTTTCTTATTTTGATTTGTGGTGTTTTTCATGTTTTGAATAATTTTCTTAGTGTTTTTCAGCTCATTTTCAAAGGTTACTGGGTTTTTTTGTGGGGGAGGCGGTAACCAGGGATTGAACTCAGAGGTACCTGGCCACTGGGCCACATCCCCAGCCCTATTTTTTGTGTTTTATATAGAAACAGGGTCTCACTGAGTTGCTTAGCGCCTTGCTGTTGCTGAGGCTGGCTTTGAACTCGTGATTCTCCTGTCTCGGCCTCCCAAAGTACTAGGATTACAGGTGTAGGCCGCTGCGCCCGGCTGTGTAGCCTGGCTATATTTTTTATAGCACATGCCTGTAATCCTAGTACTTTATATATATATACACACACACATAGACACACACACACATATAGTTAGTTGTCAATGGGCTTTATATTTTTTTAATTTATGTGTGGTGCTGAGAATTGTACTCAGTGCCTTACATATGCTAGGCAAGTGCTCTACCACTGAGCCACAATCCCAGCCCCCGATTATAAGCCTCTTGAAGGTGAGAAGCAAGCCTTCTTTGTTACTGTATCCACAGTAACCTAGTTCTTAGCACATTTTTTTTTTTTGAGGCTATTGTGAGTGAGATTGTTTTCCTGATTTCTTTCTCAGCAGGCTCATTGTTATATAAAAAAGCTATTGATTTTTGTGTGTTGACTTTGTAACTTGCTACTTTGCTTAATTTGCTTATTAACTCTAGCAGTCTTTTGGTGGAACTCTTTGGATCTTGTAAGTGTGGATCATGTCATTTGCAAACAATGATAATTTGACTTCTTCCTTTTCTATTTTTTATCCTTTTTATTTCCTTCTCTTGCTTAATTTATCTGGCTAGAATTTATAGTACTAGTATTAGTATTTCTAATATATTAAATAGGAATGGTAAGAGTGGACATCTTATTCCAGATTTTAAAGGAAATGCTTAACCACATTCACTATGATATTGGCTTTGAGTTTTTTGTAGGCAGCCTTTATGATGTTGAGGTAGGTTCCTTCTATCCCTAGTTTTTTCAGTGTTTTCATCATGAATAGGTGCTGAATTTTGTCAAAATGCTTTCTCTGCATCTATTGTGATGACTAAGTGTTTTTTGTCCTTAATTCTGTTTATGTGATAAATTATATTTATTGATTTGTGTATTTTAAACCTTCCTTGTATCCCTGGAGTAAAACCAACCTGGTATGATGTACAATTTTCTTAATATGTTTTTTAATATAATTTTTTTAATATTTTAAAAAATATTTTTGTATCCAAGGTCATCAGGGATATTGGTCTATAGTTTTCATCGATGTGTCCTTATCTGATTTTGGTATGACTGGGGTACTACTGTTCTACTTGGTTAGGCATAGATTTTTGTGGGGTTTTTGTTGTTGTTAACTAAGGGAATAATGCATGTCTTTTATATTTCATAAAAATTTTAAAGGTTGTTGGAACGCATTCTGGCAATTTTTCAATGAAAGAAAGAGATCACAGAAATTCACTAAAAGTAACTTCTTGGAGTCAGCCATCCAACCATCCAGAAAAAGAACATTTATTTTTAGATTCTCATTCACAGGTAAAGTTGATTTATGAAAATAGTTTTTATGACAGCTTATTTTTCTGCTTACATATGTGTGTGTAAATAATCAGCAAATGAATTAATGTTTTCTATTACAACTTAATGGCAATAGTATGGTGATAGAATTTTGAATATTAAATAGAAGCAAATAGCTCCATAAAATTCCTTTTTATGATGGCTGGGACTTTTATTGTTCTACTGATAAAGGAAATAGTGGAGGGAAGTATTTCTAATAAGTGACTTAGAGCTCAAAATTAAGATCTCTTCAGATACTTATTGTTGAGATACACAAGACACAGTGAATATAAGTAAGCATTTCCCCCTTTTTCTCAATGAAATAAGATTGTTGTTATAATTATACAATGAATACAAATGCTATGGAAATATTGTAGGAAAAAAATTATATTAATGAGTGCCAAGAATAAATCAAGATGTGTTTTGATATTTTTCACATTTTCATTTAACTCCAAATACTTCAGTGATGTTATATACTATCATTCCCATTTTCTGTGGAAGAAATTGAGTTTTAAATAACATGCATGAGGTCATAGATATTGCAAGTGGTGCAATTGGAATTTAAAACTAGTTCTTAGGACAATTTTTTCTTTTTTTCTTTTCTTTTTCTTTTACACTACTGAGGATTGAACCTAGGGATGTTCTACCACTTGACCATACCCTCGGCCCTTTTTATTTTTCATTTGAGATAGGATCTCACTAAATTGCCCAGGCTGGCATTGAACTTGTGATCCTTCTTTCTTCACTTCCTCAGTAGCTGGGATTACAGGATGGTACTAACAACTTTTTAAAATGTAAAGTATAAAGTTTCATAGTGTTCTGCCCATGAACTTTTGCTTTTTTTCTTATCCTTAAACATTTTGAATCCCTTTTAAAATATAACAAGTAATAAAATATAGTCAACAGTTGATAAACAATATATAAATAAGCCATCCATTTTTAAAATAAATTATATTGTAGCTATACCTTAGGGTAACAGATGCTTTGTAACTTGAGTGAGGCCACCTTCTCATAAAGCCTTCAAATACTTTCAGTCACTAAGCTAACGCTGCTTGATTCCAAGGCATACTCACATTAGAATGATTTCTCTGTCATGTTATTCTGAAGATCTAGTACTCAAACTGAATGCTCAGATTTATGCTATTTTAGATTTAGGGAATTCTTTTCTACTTAAAAAAAAATCATGTTCTTTTTCAAATGCCTAATGTATAATTCTGTATATGTGCATGCATACATGACTGTATACCTTTCTCAAAATTAAATTCACCATTTTGGTCAACCCAAAGCAAATTCACCATGGGATTAAAATAATGTCCATTTTCTCACTTTACCAAATTAGTGTCTAGACTTGAGTGTCTAAGAACAGATGATGGGATAGCAAGTAATTGCCTAAAGAAATGATAATGATTTCTTCTCTTTTTTTATTAGTGTTTTGACCCAGAAATAAATTCTGTAGATGTCACTATTTGGTTTGGTTTTGTGTGGGGAGGAAAGGTGGTTGTATATTCAGGAACCTGTGTTACTTCTTTGCAAATGATATATATTTTCAGTAGTACAGATCTTTTTTTTCTTTTCTTTCTTTCTGCTTCCTGTAGACTTCATCATCAGAAGCCTCAAAGAGAAAATTACCTGAGTGGTTTGCCAAAAGAAGTGAAACATTAGCTGCCCCCAGCAACAAATCAATGACCAAAACAAAAAAGGAAGGTCTTTTTAGTTAAGTTGGCAATTACTAGAATGACTTTGTGTGTCTCAGTGTATTTTAAGAGGAGAGAGCTATATTTTATTTTTAAAAAAGAGTGAGGAATAATAGTTTAGCTTAAAAATTATTCTAATCCCAAAGTAAAACTCACCTGTATATTGAAGGACTGGCATCTTAAATATCCACAGTTTAGATAAAGTATTTGGGTCTTCTGAGAATCTAAGTGAATATATCATAAAATAGAATATTAAATTAGATTTTTTTAAGTTGATTTTCCAAACTGTGTTGCTGTCCTGTTTTTTTAATTTCTTTTTTATAATAGTGTATTTGGAAAATGTAATGTGTGATGATTTGATATATATGTATATAAAACAGATTAATAGTTGTATAGTGACTATGTGACATAAAATATTCTTATTTTACCAAAAATCTGTCTTGCAAGTGTGAAGAAGCATAGTTATTTCACAAATTGTCTTTACTATCTTTCAAAGAAGGTTTTGTGTGCATTATAGATGGTATTAGTTGACCAGACCAGTGAAAATGAAACAGTATTTTAGAATACATGTATAATGGGGAAAAAGAAAGTTAAAAGAATTCTGGTTGCATTAGGCAGCTATACACTTTGTATTTTCTAGTTTCTGTTATTTTTCAAATAATAAAACAATGTCCTTCATATTAAATATTATAAAGATATGTATAATTTTCATTTACTTAATTACTCCAAATACCTTTTATTTGAGAGTGTCAGTATTTGATTCTAATATCTCTTACATAGTACAAATAAATATCTGAAGCTCATACTCTGACATAGTTTGGTAAACATGATTATATAGCTTTAAGCAGTTCATTATACAGTTCATAAATACATTCCAGAACCTTGATTGCTTCCCATCCCCCCAGTACTAGAGATTGAACCTAGGGGCATTATACCATTGAGCTTCATCCCTATCCCTTTTTATTTTTTATTTTGAAATGAGGTCTCACTAAGTTGCCCCAGCTGCCCTTGAACCTGTGATCCTTCTGCCTCAGCCTCCTGAGAGGTGGGGTTACAGGTGTGCACCATTGTACCTGGTTGATTGGCTTTTTTGTTAATAAAAATAACCATTATTAATAAAGAAGAAACATGTTTATTACAGAAGAATTAGAAAATCTAGAGAATACAAAAAAGAAGACAATAAAAATTACCCTTATTTTTACTAATAGGTAATCATAGTTAACCCCTTTGTATATCTTGCTAGACCTTCTCATATTTACTTATTTCCTTAATTGGTTATTATATCTAATAACACATGAATAAATTTTAATTGTAAACACTAAAACTATACTTAAAAAGTAAAAGTCCCCTATGTTGTCATTTTCTCACATTCCATTGCCAGAAGGGAACTCCTATTAAATATGTCATACATAATTTTATAGGTATTCTACATTTCCATGCCTTTGCATTCTGTGTGATGAAAATGGCAAGTAAACATAAAACATTCTTGCTGCGTGTCATAATATGATCGTCATCTCCAGGAATTTGATTTTGTTTAATTATTTGAGTTGTGAATTGAATTGGCTACTTTGTTTCATGGAGTATAATCTTTACCAAAAAAACAACTGCCAGAAAACTTGGTTATTCAACAACAGTTTCTCAAGATTGAATTACATCAGCTTCTCACATCAAGGAAAATAGCCAACGGATTTAACAGTGATAATATTTGAAATTTCTAGTAAAATTTATAATTTTGGAAAACTTGTATTCTTTACCAAGAACTTGCCACTTGCCTTAACTTAAAGACTTATCTAATGAGATGTATAATAATTTTAAAATATGACTCTTGATATTAAATATTTTATATATGTCTAGAAGATTTTCATAACTCAATGAATAGTATTTTCTGGATGACTAATACACGGTGTTACATAATTATGCATGGATAAAAGATCTGTTGGAAGTGGAAGATGGATTTTAATATAACAAAGGATGAAAAAGTTCATTAATATGGTTTCAGATTATACACTGCAACAATCTTAAAGAAACTACCACTTGTCCAGTTTTGGTATAATTTCAAAAACTGTCCATCATTATCTGAAAAAGCTAGTAAAACATTCTTCTGTTCTTCAGTGTATACCTGTGTGAATTCAATTTGCTAAAACAGCATGTCAAACAGATTAAATGCAGAAGTAGATCTGAGAATCCAGCCACTTCTGTTAAGCAATGTGATAAGATTTCCAAAAATGAAACAATGCTGTTTTTGTCACTATTTTTTTAAAATGACTATTTTTTAAAAAAATTATGTTAGCATGTAATGATTTAATATTTTTAAACAAATTAATAAATATTTTTAAATGTTCCTAAGTTTGACTTCTTAAATGGTAATGATAGCTATACACCACATTAACAAAGGCTCTTTGGGATCCTTAATAAATTTTAAGACTTTAAAGGGGTACTTTGATCTCAGAGGTTGAAAAATGTGGATGCAGCATTTTATTATATGTGTATAAATGAATTATTTAACTGACTTCTTATTGTTGGGCATTGAAATTACTTCCAGTTTTTCTATTTTAAACAGAAGTGCTCTGAACATTCTTGAAACAAAATAGGTATAGTTTGATACCAAATACCTAGCCAAAGGGAGAGGACGTTTTGTTTTTCTTATCTTTGTTAGACTTTATACCTTTGCAGTGTAACTTCTCTCTTCTCATTTCCTGTAGTTCTATTTTCTGTCTGGGTTGGTTCTAAAGAGGATCATTCCAACCTGAATATGGGATTGTCACCTATGGCCCTATCTAAGCCAGTCCCTGGCAATAGCATTTGAATCTGGGGTAGCTTCATGGCCTGAGCTGTCACAATTAGAGTGCCCACATGTAGCATGGTCTTTCAGCAATCTCAAGTTTGCCTCAGGTTCATTCTTCAAAAACAAGGCGTTTCTTTTAGGGCATTATTTTCTTCTCCAGGAAATGTTATTTTCTCTTCTATATTGTCATTTGACCATAGAATCATGGCCACAGCTTCTGTAGACACCCTGACAGTTATTAGAATTCAAAGAAGCTGAAGCCTGATGGAGGGTTAAAATAAGAAAACAATGTAGAATTCTTCCTATTCAAGTAGATTGCATAGAATTAACTAAGAACAGAGCAGGGAGGGAGGAAGGGGAAGGGGAGGTCTTGGGGAGTGAGATTGATCAAATTATATTATGTGCATGTACGAACATGGCATAATGAATCCCACTGTTACGTATAATTATAATGCACCAAAAACAAAACAAAGAGCATGTAGGATCCAGTAGATTGACCTTTGAGCTAAATAGACTTTCAACTCTTACGGGAGTCAATGAAGTACAAAACCAGGAAAATACTGAAGAATGATAGCTCCAATTTTGATGGAAGCTGCAAATCTCAGCAATATTAGCTGAGAAGGTATCACCAATATTTTAGTTGGGAAAGCAATCCAAATATCCTTTGGGGTAGCATTCTTTTTTTTTTTTTGGTACTCAGAAAATATGTTAAAATCTTGGGGAAATTTAGAAAGAGAATATATAGTAAATTAAACCTTTGGTAGTATATTTTAAGGCTAAGTTGTATTAATTACATATTTGATATTTGAGATTATTTACTTTATTTGAATAACATTACTTTTGCAACTCCCATATCAAATATAACATTGAAAAATTAGTATATACTTGTTATTAAGTGGAAATCTTTAACTTTGTTATTACATGATGTTTAACTTTGTTATTACGTAGAAGTATTATCAACTTTTGCTTGCAAGAAAAAGAAGTTTAATATTAGTTACCATTAATATTAAAGGTAATTTTAATTAATATTAATAACTTCATTAAGCCCAAAGTTTAAGTTGTTTCTCAGAAAAAAATTAATAAAACTTCAGCCTCACATCCTGCTTCATTTTCTGACTTAATTTTAAAAATATTGAAAAGCATGTGGACATTTTGTCTTCATTCAGTAAAGATTTGCATTTATAGTGTGCAAGACTGATTGGCCTTATAAAAGATAGACAAAGTAGAAGAAAATGCAGCCTAGATCCTATGCTTCAGAGAGGGGAAGATTGACTTTGTGACAAATAAATGAAAAAATATCTCACAAAAATATTTTCCTGCAGGAAACAAAACATTTTTAAGAAAAATTTACATGATAAGATATGAAAAAAAAAATGTGTGAATGGAGAAAACAGGAGATCATGAAGGGATCCTAACAATAGCTTTCATAACTCATTATTAAGCATTTACTATGTGTTAGTTAAACTTCTATACCACCTAAAAAACTAGAGTAATGCATTTGTCTATTTGTGCATTTTTATGTTATAAAAATGAGAAAAGAGATCACAATATGAATATGTAGCCAGGTAGGGCTAGACCAAGTGGACTTCCCTGATTTTCTGAACTTCAACTAAACTTAGAATTGAGAGCAAAAGATACTGAATCCTCCAGATTCTATTTGCAGTGCTTTCTGCTGTGGGTATGAAAATGAGTTTTTAACAAAATTGGCACTACTGCCTTTCACCGTTCTACCTACATAGAGCAGTATTGGGTGGAGCAGGAACTGACTTCATGAGAACATTGGGGAGAGCAACAAAGCTTTCATCCTTTCTCTCCCGTGAGACAGGAGGCTTTCCATTCAGGCCTCCATTCTGCTTTCCACATAAGCATCCACCTGGTCCTTGGTCTCAGTTTTGTTAAGATGCCCGGTTATATCTGGTTTTCAATCAAATGACCACAAAGCTTCCCTCTATAACTTTACCTCTGGATCCCAGACTAGCCACACACTCAGTCAAGTCTGCAGCTGTGCCATCTATTTGCAAATTACTTAGACACACCAAGCCTCTTTTAAATACTTTGTAGAGATGTTGCTGGTCTTAGACACAATGTGTGTAACCTGTTTAACAATGGTTAGCACCCATAGTTGGTGTAGCCATAGAAACATCTAACAAGAAAGAGGCTGTCAGTGATCAGGAGTCCAGAGAGGCCATCTATCTCCCATACATTCCTTGTTGGGTAGTTCTTGATGAGATCACAATGGTCCTGTGTGTGCCTCCTACTGTGCTTGGTTAGAAATCTCAATTGTCAGCAACTCAAACTGGATCATTCTTTCAAGGGCAGATTCTGGCTCTCATTATCCAAATTGATTATTCAGCAGACAATTTATTGAGTAACTATTATGTGCCAGACACTTTTCTAGGTGCTGGGGATACAGTAGTGAACCAAGGAAAATGAGTAATTTGTTATCCCTTAGATGGTGATAATTGCGGTAGGAGAACAAAGTTGGGAAGGAGGCAGAGTATTTTACACTGGATGCTGAGATTGTGAATTTAGCTCTGGAATTAGCCTGAATTGGACAACTTGTAACCATAACCTTGAGCAAATCAATCCACTACAAGCCTTTTTTTTTTTTTTTTTAATTAAATTTACTTTGTTGAAGAAGAAACAGGCTTAGAATATTTGGGAGTTGAATTAGTATGAATAATAAGCTTTAGCTACTTTCGTACTTTCTCTAGGAAAGCTATAGAGGAAGCCATGTTATAATCAGAAGGTTGCCTAGTGGTTTGGTATAAGAAAGGGAGTTATAATTTTGATATTTAGTGATACCAGGCAAGGTTTCTTTTTCTTTTTTTGTTTAAAATAGTTCATTTTTTATGTTATGTGAATTTCATCTCAATACAAATAAATAAATGGTAAGGAAAAGGAGGCAGAAAGAGATCAATCAACCACACCCTCCAAAAATAAATAATAAAAAAAAATTCAAAAACTGCTTTTCAAAGGAGAGCTCAGGAGGGAACTGGCTAATTTTAGGAATCCTGCCAATCCTTGTTGAAGCTGCACTTCTATATAGTTCCACCTGCCAACTGAAAAGTTCCTACAATGTGTGGGTTCTGAACACCTCCCACAAACAATACAATTCTAGAATTATCTGGTATTTTCCCTTTCTGACAATTTCACCTCCAGTTGGGGTCTATGGGTTCTTGGACCGTATTTATGAACCAAAATTTAGGACACATTCTCTGACTAAGTACCAAGTATATTCCCAGGCACAATGAACTGCACCAAAAAATTCAGGATGTCTGGCTATTGAAATCACAACCTTCTCAACAAATCTACTATGCAAGGGATTAAAAGAATTCCATCACAGAGATTTTATATATGAAAATATTAATAGCAGAACTCAATTTGATTATGTTTTTTAAAACACTTCATTTTCAAATCCACCAGACAGCTGGAACAGGCTTCAGTGCTGCCAGCGGTTGTAGGGATTGGAAGTCTCCTGCTTCCCGGGAATGCTGGGCACTTTTTGTCTATGGGATTTGTCTTGGCTCCTACTTGTACTTCTGTGACTCCACCCTTGAGAATGCCCACTGCACCAGCTAGAATGTGTGTCTGAGCTCCACCCTCTGTCTCTGTCTTCTCCTGCCCTCCTTCCTGCTTGAGGGCTTGTCCCTACTCTTGTCTTCTCCTGCCTCCTTCCTACTTGAGGGCTCGTGCTCCTGCTTGGGTTTCTCCCTCTTGGGCTCCCTCTCTGGGCCCTCTGCTCTACCATGGCAGGAAGTCCTGACATCAGGGGAGCATGGGTAGTGCTTCTGTCTCTTTCTGGATTCGGACTTCAGAACCTTCTCTGAGTTCTTGCTGCTATTTCTCTTCAGGGCAGGGTCATCCTTTGCTTTTATTATCTTGCTTCCCAGCAATGGAAGTGAAGATGGCTGCTCTGACTTTATCTCCCTGTCAGTCTTCTCTTTGTCTTCCTTTTCTTTTTTCCTTTCTCTCTCTCTCTCTCTCTTTTTGTGGATTTGTCATCTTCAGAACCCTCATATGAACCCGATGACGGGGTTTTAGCCCCCCAGTCTGGAGTTCTTTGGTCATATCATCCACTTCTGAGTCCTTAGGAACCTGGTAGGTAGACCCATAATCCACATAAGTAGTTCTTCCTTTTATCTTGATCGCATTAAAATTGTTGACGGCCAGAACTGTGTTCCTCTGGTCTTCATAACAGAGGAAACAGAATCCTTTGGATTTCCCAGTCTTCTTGTCTAGCACAAGATTAATGTTAACAATCTCCCCATGTTGTGAGAACACACAGATGATGTCCCCTTTAGTCAGTTCATAAGGAAGACCTCCCTTAAGGAAGATCCAGGCACTGTCTTTGCATTTGGAGTGTCAGGACACCTTATCTACCACTCCAACATGGATCTTTTGCTTGTTCAGCTCATTGATCAACTTCACTTTAGTTAAAGGGTTCATCTTCACAAGGTTGTGCTTGACAAGGTTTCTATTTTTTTTTCTTTTTTTTCGTACTGGGGATTGAATTCAGGGGTACTCAACCACTGAGCTACATCCCCAGCCCTATTTTGTGTTTTATTTAGAGACAGGGTCTCATTGACAAGATTTCTTGATGTATTAAAGTAATGCTTACTTTCCACTTAACAAAGAATACAAAGGGATGGGCATTCCAGAAGCTTTTAAGAAAATAATTTGAATAATCAAATGTTTGCATAAAATATTCTGGTTCCTGAATTGGCTGTTAAATCAGTTTTAATTCCTCAAGGGCTTACTATAGTTGATTAAGCACAGGAGTTATTTAAGCCAGGCTTGGTGGCACAGGCCTCTAATCCCCACACTTTGGGAGACTGAGACAGGTGAATCACGAGTTCAAAGCTAGCCTCAGCAATGGCTAGGCAATAAGCAACTCAGTGAGACCCTGTCTCTACATAAAAAACACAAAATTGGGCTGGGGATGTGGCTCAGTTGAGTGTCCCTGAATTCAATCCTTGGTAATGAAAGACCCCTTCCCCCTCCCCTAATAGATGGCCAGGACTTGCTCAGGAAACTGACTGACCTCAGAAAGACCCCTTCCCCCTCCCCTAATAGATGGCCAGGACTTGCTCAGGAAACTGACTGACCTCAGAAAGACCCCTTCCCCCTCCCCTAATAGGTAGCCAGGCCTAGCTCAGGAAATCTAAGAAGGGAC
>PVHX01021936.1:0-28734 GCA_004024805.1 Geosciurus inauris | reverse complement strand
TGATTCCCAAGTATTTTATTTTTCTGGAGGCTATTGCAAATGGAGTAGTTTTTCTAATTTCTCTTTCAGAGGATTCATTGCTGATGTATAGAAATGCATTTGATTTATGTATATTGATTTTATATCCTGCAATTTTACTGAATTCATTTATCAGTTCTAGAAGTTTTCTGGTGGAACTTTTTGGATCCTCTAAGTATAGGATCATGTCGTCTGCAAATAATGATAGTTTGAGTTCTTCTCTCCCTATTTGTATCCCTTTAATTTCCTTTGTCTGTCTGATTGCTCTGGCAAGAGTTTCAAGGACTATATTGAGTAAGAGTGGTGAGAGAGGGCATCCCTGTCTTGTTCCAGTTTTTAGAGGGAATGCTTCCAATTTTTCTCCATTTAGAATGATATTGGCCTTGGGCTTAGAATAAATCGTTAACGATGTTGAGGAATGTTCCTACTATCCCTAGTTTCTCTAGTGTTTTGAACATGAAGGGGTGCTGTATTTTGTCAAATGCTTTCTCTGCATCAATTGATAGAATCATGTGATTTTTATTTTTAAGTCTATTGATGTGATGGATTGCATGTATTGATTTCCGTGGCTTTGAATTTTTTTATGGCATTCTTGTCATGAGAGATACAGAGTATATTATGTATTTATCACATATACACTCACATTTCAATTTCAGAAAAAAAGTTTTAAGCAGAAATATATCTTCTGTGTGGTACACTCTGTTATTGTCTCTTTCATTTCTAAAAGTTAACCATTATATTGATGTAATGATCCACAACTGAGTCATAATCCATATTTCAAAACTCACTGCTTGACTAGACAATGTCTAGGTGTTCTCTCTTTTTCTCCTTGTTAATGCTACCATCTTCTCTCCTGAAACACAGCTGCACCCTTTTGGGTCTTGAGCTCAAAGGCACATAAAGGAGCATCAAGATGGGTGACACCTGGATCTCTGACAGGATCAAATGCTATAACAGCTATAAATCTGCCTGGGCTTTTAAATGACAGGGACACATCTTATTGAAACTTCTCTCATTTTGATATTTCTGTATCTCATGTCCAAAACCCAACTCCAACTGATTGTTCTAATGAATTATGTGTTTGCTTTGAGTTCCATGTCTATGTATTCTTGTATTCCACTTCTTTGCTGGTTTTGTTTTGTTGTTATATTTGTTGTTTTTTGTACCAGGGATTGAACCCAGGGGCACTTTACCACTGAGTCACATCTCCAGCCCTTTATGTATTTAAGTTGCTGAGGGCTTTGCTAAGTTGCTGAGGCTGGCTTTGAACTCATGATCTTCCTGCCTCAGCCTCCAGAGCTACTGGGATTACAGACATGTGCCACCACACCCAATGCCACTGTTTTGCTTTCTATCAGGATAGGAAGAACAAAGGGCGAAGGAGCCAAAGGATTTCTCCCCCTCCTCTCACCGTAGTTGGCATCTTCCTGGCAACAGGTGTGTCTCCTCCATAGTTCCAGTTCTTGCTAGACACAGTTTCCTTTCACTGGGTGACCTCAGCTCTCAGGCTCGGTAACACCACCCTCTCCCTTTCCGGATGGGAGTCGCTTCCCGCTGCGGTGGATCTCTGAATTTTCTCACCATACTTTTTTGGCTTTCAGTTCCTCTAGCCTCCATTTAACTAATTCCCTGCATTAAATTTCCTCTATTCTAAATACTTGGAAGCAGTTGGAAGTTTTCCTGACCAGGCTCTGACTCAAATTAACACACACAGTATATTAAGTAAAATTTCTCATTTCTTCTTCACCCTGTTGGGTAGTTACTGCTCTCCTTCCTCTTCTCTCCTTACAAATGAAGAAACTGAGGCCCCCAAATTTATATGATCTGCCAAGGTCAGATGGTAAGTGAACAAATGTTCAACTCCAAGCTACTGCCTTCATATCCAACTTTCAAAGAACTTAAACATCTTCTGGATTTTCTTTCAAAAAGTAATCATTTTACCATGTTAGTTTTCAAAGGTCTGGTCACAAAAGCTATTATATGACTTCACTGTTTGCTACCCAGGTTGGTGGTCTCCATCTTCCAAATGCCTCCCCATAGTAGGCTGATGTCCTTTAACTTCTGCCTTAGAGAAAGGTTTCAGCCTTCCTCAAGGTCTCTTCCCACCCTGGGTTAGGAAAGCCCTTTACCTCCCTTCACATCAAAGTCTTAATTTTTATCCAAGGACCACATTCTCTCATACATAAAATGTTTATTGAGTGCTTAGTATGTGCCCAAGGGCTAGGGTCTGGAGTAAAGCATACATGAATGAGAACCTGTTTTTGCACTCAAAGAGCTCATTGTCTAGGAGGGGAGACAGGTATATAAAGTAATGAAACCACACTTATAAAAAAATACTGTCATGAAATCCAGCACAATAGCAGCATAATGAAGGGGTAGATCGTGAACTAGTTCTTAAAGAATAGTAGGAGTTTGGGAAGTGAGGGGCATTGAAAGAACATTTCAGGCTAAAGGAAGCAATATAAGCAAAAGTTCAAAGACAAAACATTATACTTGCATCATATGGGGTGTGTAGCTTGCTCCTTGTTATGAAACTCAGTACTTTTATATTTACCCAAAGAAATGTATATTTTTCATCACTACACATAGTTAACTGCACACCTATGTTTTAGACACTATGCATGTATATATTTGCATATAAATATAGATACATATCTATGTGTGTACTATGTGTGTAAATATAAGCATACATATTATCTTCATTTTTCTTTTCCTTTTAGCCATTATAATATATTAAACCAATTCAGTGAATAAAGAATAAATACAAACAGAAGAATTAATTTATTGTTAAAGTAAGGAAACCTAATTGCCTCGGTTATATCGGTAACTGCAATCACCACACTAAAAAATTCCTAAGCAAAAATGATTGAAATATAAGCCATAGGCACATAGCTCTCCACAAGGACATTCCTTCATAGGAAAAAGTCTAAATGGACCTTGAAAGTTCAAGTTCCTTTCTGGAAAGGTATTAAAAAGAATGTGTCCCATGTTTGTTAACATTTCAGCTGAAAGTAAGATGTGAGTAATAAAAGATATTTTCCACTGGGCTGAGTCAGTTTGCATCTATCAGTTTACAAAATGACTGTCTGCCCCAAATTCCTTCTGCTCAGGGCAGTACCGCTGAGGAAGAAAAAAAGAATCAAGTTAATTTTTTTTTTTTTTTGGTACTGGAGATTGAACTCAGGGGCACTCGACCACTGAGCCACATTCCCAGCCCTATTTTATGTTTTATGTAGAGACAGGGTCTCACTGAGTTGCTTAGCGCCTCGCCGTTGCTGAGGCTGGCTTTGAACTCACGATTCTCCTGTCTCAGCCTCCCTAAGTGCTGGGATTACAGGCTTGCGCCACCACCCAGAGTTCTCCAAGGAGGCCTTTGGTCAACCTTCTGTATTGCCACCTGATGGAGGCCTGCTGCTCCATTGTAGTGGGGCTCAGGCTTGCTCTGCTGTCTTCCAGCCAACCCAGATCCAGCCAGCTAAGCTGACCCCTGAGCAGCCACAGTATCAGTGACATGCAGGCAGCCTGTGCATTATTTCATTGTTTCCATCTCTTCTCTCTGATTAGCTTGCAAGGTCCACGAGGACAAGAAATCTCTCATGTATTCAGTTCTTTGAAGAAAATTATGTTTCCTAAAACTAAAACAAAAACAAACGAACAAAAAAAGAAACTAAAAAACACCTCACGGGAGATTTCCTTTCTTGTTTTACCAGTTTCCTTTTGCCACTCTGGCTTCAGGAAAAGAGGCGCATAAATCAGCTTGAGGATGAGCAGATTATGGTGCAAGACAAAGCCCTTAAGAAGACTCCTCCTGACGTTGAGAAGTAGGGGCTTGGCGGAGGGGAATAAGGAGATGAAACACATGTGCCTGGCTGCCTGCTGTGGCCCAAAACCCCACTGTGAGGCTGGAGAGTTGCTGGAAAATAAGCAGGTGAGTCTAATGAGACATAAATCTGGGGGCTTGCCCTTGCTTCTCTGGGAAGGACCCACCACCGAGCTGTAATACAGACATGGCAGAGAGGCATGGCAAGATGGGAGATGCCACAGCTCCCTGGTTTCATCAGGTTGGCAAGGAGAGAATTCCTAGGTTTCCTATGGACTTAGAAAAAGCTGTGGAAGACAGCTGGGCCATGAGCATGTCCGCTAGCTCCCCAACATGTTGTGGGATGCACTAGCCAGGAGGAATCAGAGGTGCCCTGGTTCTGCCTCTGTACAATTTCTAATGCCCAGAGCTTAAGGAGGAGTGTTTTCAGAGGGCCTGTATAATGGGGCTATCCAATAGAGCTGGCAGCAAGACGCCACCAGCACCAGAGACGTGAACACGCAAGGACACCATCTGCTGAAGCCATTGCTGAATAGACCAGATGTTTCTTCAGCTGAGTGCTGCCATAGTGGGTACCAGTCAGATGTCAGAGATAAGAACAGAACAGCCACACAGCATCCAAGGTTGGCAAAGACCCAGACAACTGGATGGGGACTAGGTACCCTTTTAACACCAGCAGACAGGCAAATTATCTTCCAAGCAAGGCTTACTTTGGAAGATGGGGGAAAGGAAGACATTCCTGACAGGTATTTACCCTAAAGAGTGAATTTAAGCTGAACAGACTCACTTAACGGAGAAGTGTTTTTGCTTGATGTATGTAAGTGTATTTTTTCCTTTTGTCTTGTGGAATGGAGCCTATTGAGGAACTGAAAGTTCATCAGAAAAAAAAAATACAAGTTACAAGTCTCTCATATATTCTGAGTTTTGTGCAATGAAATATTTAACTGGACTACATTTACCAGTAGAGATTAGCTCAGAGGACCTTACAGTAGTCATGTAACAAAAAAAAATTTTTTTTTTTGACACAGTGGTCTTGCTATGTTGCCTAGGCTGGTCTCAAACTTGTAGGCTCAAGTTACCCCGCTGCCTTGGTCTCTCGAGTAGCTGAGACGGCAGGTGACTACCACCACACCTGGGTCTCAACAATATTTTAGTAAATGATTCAGATTCATAAAAAGTCTGTAATTGCCTCTGTCCTACCAATTTTTAGCTGGATTATCAAATTTACTATCTGGAAGAAGATTCAGTGGCTTCTAATGAACCAAATGTTAATGAAAATTTGAAGATAATTAATTTCTGCTTATGTTTATACTTGGGCCTACAAATGTACAAATTCTACATCTACATATGCATCAATTTCACTTCAAAGACCTGTTTTTCTTGCATTAACTGCACTTGTCAACCACTCCCAGTCACTTCCTAATGAAGTATAGACATTTGGAACAAAGGGAAAAAATAAAATTGTTTTTGCATTCTTTTTTTTTAGCCTTTATTTAATTTATTTATTTCTATGTGGTGCTGAGGATCGAACTCAGTGCCTCCCAAGTGCTAGGCAAGCACTCTACTACTGAGCTATAACCCCAGCTTCTGTTTTTGCATTCCTAATGTGTTTGTAAGATTTGTGTCTATTATGCTGTATCACCAACCTACCATCTTTTAAAATTAAATATATATTTTGTTTTTAATTTTTTTAGAGACAAGTTCCCACTATGTTGCCTAGACTGTGCTAGAACTCTTGGGCTTAAGTGATCCTCCTGCCTCAGCCTCCAAGTAGCTGGGATTACAGGTGTGTGCTACCACAACTAGCTGGCTTTTTTTTCCCTTTTGATACTGGGGATTGAACCCAGCTATGTTTAACCACTGATCCACATCCCCAGCCCTTTTTTTGTTTGTTTGAGATGGGACCTCGCTAAGTTGCTGAGACTCAAACTTTTGAATCTACAGTCTCAGCCTCCTGAGTCACTAGAATGACAGGCGTGCACCACCACATCTGCCTAGCTGATGATTTTTATCTATAAATATTCATTTATCTACCCCAACAAGCCTTAAGCACTAAGGTTAAATAATTTTTACCATAATGATCAGTTGCAACAAAATTATTGTATGTGTGACATTTCACAGTTCATAGAACTCTCTGGATGTTTTTTCTTTTCTAATTCTAACCACTCCAGATCTCTCTATAGCCCACTCCAATCAAGGCTTTGCAGAACTGCTCTATTGATCATGCCCTTGCCAAAGTGGTCAATGACTTCCATCTTGCACAATCTTATAATATAGTCTTTATAAGAATATAGGAAGTTTTATAAGAATATAAGAATATTCTTTATAAGAATATAAGAAGTCTTTAACGGACTTCTTTATACCACTCAAACAACTTCCTGACAGCATTTTCTTCACTTTTTTTGGCCATCAATTGCTGATATTTTTCCTAATTTAGTGGCTTCTCCTGTTCTATTCAGTGTCCTCTGCTTTTCTTTCTCTTCCTGATTTTGATATGTTGAAGGACCTCAGGGCTCAGTCATGGGTCTATTTTCCCAGGCAGTTAGGTGCCTTGGCAGTCTTTGTCCAGTTCCAGCCTCATCCATCTAGAATATTTGAATGTCCTTGCTCTTTCTACTTAGATGTTCTGCAAGTATCTCAAATTAAGTATGTCCACCTTTGTTGGCCCTCCCAAATGTGTTCTCCTGATTCCTTCATCTTCCCAGTTTTGGGCCTGATGACAGTCTTGACTTTGCTTCTTTTATATGTCCTGTTCCTGGCTTCATTACTTATTCTGACTCTAAATTGACTTTGATTTCCTGGTCTTATTCCAGCCTAAAGCTGCTATAGACCTATAGTCTTGCTTTGCTCTTTGGTTTCCAGGTTCTGTCTCTTATTTGCTCTTTTCCATGAAAAGCCACTTATCTCCTGCTTTTCTAAATCACACCAGCTCTTTGCCTTATAGCCAAGGTTCTGATTGCCAGTGATCCTGATGTTACTATCTGCTTGAAGGCCTAGTTTTAATGAAATCCTAGCTCCTTTAAATTATATTTCCTCTATGCTTTCTCCTTTAATGAGGACAGTTAATCACATATCCTACAGAATATACATCAAACATTCAATTGCATGTTGCCTTTGCCTTTTATTTAGATTATAATCTAGCATTGATAAAGAGGTTTATCTCTATTACCATCTCCACTTGATAGGCATTATCTGCTAGAAGTGCATTTTGGAAAGGATTTAAAAAAATTTTTTTTTTTGCCTTGTATGGATGGAATCCAGGGTCTCATATATGTTAATCAAGCACTCTACCACTGACCTACACCCCCAGGGATTTTACAAACTTTGTAACTTTTGAGACAATGATGAAAAACAAAGTTTGTTCATTCCCACTAAGTTACCCAGGCTGGCCACACACTTTCAGTCCTCCTGCCTCCTGAGTAGCCAGGATTACAGGCATATGCCACTATGCCTGGCTTGTTCAGAAGGATTTTGAGTCATTAAACTCAGAAGAAAAGAATGGTATGATCAATTAATGATGTGCACTATTTACACTTCATGGAGAAAATTTGCTTTTGCCATTCATACGTATCCAGGATATCATTCTCTTTCCCAAATGCTTTTTCTATCCTTATATGAATAGAAATGTTTTTACTGATATAATTAATAATCAATTGATAATTATCAAAAAATTCTCAATAATATCAATACCTCTACTAATGATAGTAATTTAAAAACTGATTAATATAGCAATAGTAGCACTGTTGATAATAGATATCATTTCTAGAAGATTGCACTCTTTGCCAAACAATATATCAAGAATTTTGTAAAACTAAGTCATTTAATCCTTACAATTACCCTCTGAGCATTCAAGACTTAGAGATATGAAATAATGGGCATGTGTTCTTTTAGATGGCAAAGTGATACAATTATTTGAACCAAGGATTGTATTGCCCCAAAGCCATATTCTTAGAAACTCAGCTAAATTGTCAATATGACATGTCAGAAAATTTTTAAGAATTTAATTATGACATATAAAAAGTGCTCAGATCTTACGTGTGCAATTAATAAATTTTTACAAATACCAGCACTCATGTAGCCACCATCCAAGTCAAAATCTAAACATATCAAAAACATTTCCAGCACCCTAGAAGTCTCTATTATGCTCCTTCCTAGTTGCTGTTCTTCCCTAGTAATAGTAATTATGGCTTCTATTAACATGAATTTATTCTACCTGCTTTTGAACATCACATAAGTGGAATCCTACTGTCTCTATATAATCTTTTGTGGGTTCTTTTCTTAAATCATTATGTCTATGAGATGCATCTATGGTGGAAAGACCCTTAGGTGGCTCACAATGATCCCCACCTAAGTCCCGTGCCAAAGAGATTTCTAAATGGCAGAGATCATTCTGGCATGAATGGATCAGAACAGTGGCACTGGAACTCCTTCTGGAATGCTAAGGGGGAATTGGAGAGGCAGGGAAAGGCAGAACACCTGATTTGGGCAGGAAGTCCAGCTGGCCAAAGCACTTCACAGCCATGGTTATGACAGGTGCAAAAAGCAGCTGAGTCTGAGATGTGCTCCCTAGGCCCTAGAGACATGCCTATGATGTACTGTAGGAAAAAGAGCTGCTTAGTATTTCATAAAGAGCAGTTTTTCAGCCATTGCCATGATTCTAGTTGCTCATTTTTTTTATTACTTTTTTATTTTCAGGTTTTTAGATTGATTGGGGGGGGGTATTAGGGATTGAACTCACTCGACCACTGAGCCACATCCCCAACCCTTTTTTATATTTTACTTAGAGACTGGGTCTCACTGAGTTGCTTAGCACCTCGCTGTTGCTTAGGCTGGCTTTGAACTCGTGATCCTCCTGCCTCAGCCTCCCGAGCCTCTGGGACTATAGGTGTGCACCATCGTGCTCAGCTAGATTGATTTTTTTGACCCATATTTTAGTTGAATCTATCTTCTTTTCCTTGTCCCAACACTCCAGAACACAATGTCTTATGAGAAACTGGCATTATTCTGGTATCCACTAAAAAAATATTCTGGTCACATCCAGCCAAGAGTGAACAAAAATCTTCAGGGATATAGTCTCCCTAGTACTCAGCCTCCTGCCTTCACAAACTTCCTCCCAGACTAATTTCTTTTCATGGACATGCACAATTGGCAACAAATGTTGCATTGAAATTAGTTTTCTGCATTTGCTGAGAGTACCTTGCCTTGGAGAGGCAGCATTGCAGGTATTTTTAACACAGTAGCACTGAGAAATCTGTGATGCATACCAAGCTTTTTAGAAATCTACAAACAAAGACTAATTCACACCAAAACATTTCCAATGGAAAAAATCAACTTTTAGTAACTTAAAAAAAATGCAAAATGCCCTGAGAAATATTCTTGCAATTCACCAAGTTTAATCACGTATCTTCAAATTTGTTCTAGTTTTAAGATGATCAGAATGCTCTGATCAAGTCATGGGAGAATTGAATTGAGGTGGCCAATTCTAATTTTGTAGAGAAAGAAAATCTTAGAAAAATAATAAAAATAGTTTGGAATAGAATTCATTTTTCGGTCCTATATATGATACACCAGACCATTTTGCAGAGGTTTTGGGGGACAGATCTTTCTGTGAGTTGCAAATACCTGCTATTTCCCTTTAGTTATGCTAGCATGAGGCACACATTTATTTCTCTGCATACCCATCTCTCCTTCCTCTTCTTTTCTTTCTTTTTTTTTTTGGTACCAGGGATTGAACTCAGGGTCACTCGACCACTGAGCCACATTCCCAGCCCTATTTTGTGTTTTATGTAGAGACAGGGTCTCACTGATTTGCTTAGCGCCTCGCCATTGCTGAGGCTGGCTTTGAACTCGCGATTCTCCTGTCTCAGCCTCCCTAAGTGCTGGGATTACAGGCTTGAGCCACCGCGTCTGGCTTATCTTTATTTTATTTATTTATTTTTTATGTGGCGCTGAGGATCGAGCCCAGTGCCTCATGCATGCGAGGCACGCGCTCTACCACTGAGCCACAATCCCAACCTTCCTTCCTCTTCTTCTTTCCTGTTCTGTTTACAGTTAGAGTGTTTGCCTGGCATTCATTCCCAGTACCTCAAAACAAATTAATTAATTAATTAATTAAAAGTAAAAATGAATTTCATTCTCCTTAAAATTCATGTAATAATTTCTCTTTTCTATTAGGAATCCAGAACCTAAAGACTTGCTCAAAGAATCTAGTCAGCGTGTCAGAGCAACATGCGAACCAGCTCAAAGGAGCAGTTTTAGGTCATATCTGGATCAACATGAGCACTAAAATTAATAATTATAGTAGCAGATTATAACTCATCAAATAAAATGAGAATTTATGTGCCCATACACTCATAAAAAAATGACTGTGAGCCAGGCATAGTGGCACATGCCTGAAACCCCAGCTACTCAGGAGGCTGAGGCCAATTACAAGTTGACCAAACTTGTAATCCTCTTGTCTCAAAACAAAATAAAAAGGACTAGTGATATAGTTCAGTGGTAGAGCACCCCTGGGTTCAATCTCCAGTACTGATAGATAGATAGACAGATAAATAAATAAATAAATAAATAGTAAAACTTTCTTAAAATAAAGCCAGCTAATCAGTGTAGAAGTGATGAATTTAGGGGCTGGGATTGTAGCTCAGTGGTAGAGCGCTTGCCTCGCATGCGTGAGGCACTGGGTTCGATCCTCAGCACCATATACAAAGCAATAAAATAAAGACATTGTGTCCATCTACAACTAAAAAAATATTTTAAAAAAATATCTTTAAAAAATAAAAAAAGATCAGGGGTAGGAGTGGAAGAGAAGATGTATAAACAGCAGGGTGGGCTCCTGGGGCCTGGGAGGGGCAATCCTCAAAGTGAAGGGAGAGGACAGCAAGGTGGACATCTCTTGGGCTCCTGTGCCCTGCTCCCACATCTATTTTCCCAGCTGCCTCAACTCAGGGAAAGTGGAACAGCTTGTGGGGGAGGGGCTCCTAGAATTCTTGATAATTGACAACACCCACTCTTTTGCTGGCCCAGGAGTTATGGGACTTGTAGTCTATTGTCAAAAGACTTTGGGGCTTCCAAGTTGTTTGGGCCAAGGACATAAGATCTGAAGGGCTGACTTCATCTGTTTAGGTGGGAATGTTTAGTGTTCCCCTTTAGATCTCCAGAGTCAGAGAGGGGATGTCCCTGGGGAGACCCCAGCTGCCCCTTTCTCTCTCCCCACAAAGCTCAAGGCTTTTTAGGAGATGATTTAATAAAAGAAAATTACAAAAGAAGCCCTTTATGTGCTCCCCATTCTGCCCCTTTCTTCCCCACTGTTGTCCCCATTTCTGAGGTGCACTGGGTGGTTCCCCTTCTGTTTGGGGCTTGATGACTTTCTTTTTATTGCTGGGGCTTTGGTGTTCCTTCTGGTGTCATTTCCAATCCACACATGCCCACTGAGTCCTCTCAGTGTTGCCACTAGATCCAATTTGTAACCCACTGGGAGGACAGGGAAGTGCCCTTTCCCAGCCTCTTACTAGAGGTTTCTCTCTCTGCCTCCTTTTGTCTCTTATCTCCTCTCTTTGCCCCCTCTCTTGGGCTCTCCTGAAAAATTGCTGATGGTAGCTTTGGAAGTTTCACTCTGAGAACTGTAGACAATTTCAGTTTTAGAAAAATAAAATCCGTTGATAACTTGAGAGAGAGAGAGAGTGGTGAAAAGATATTCTCCCAAGTCTTGACAGCAGTGATCCCCAAGGGATTATAGACACTTTCTAATTTCTGTTTCTGCTTATTTGCATCTTCTTTGTTTCCTGTAATGCCAATTTTTATAAAAGAAAAAGAGACAATAATAACAATGTCTTCATGACCCCTTATTGCCTGAGAACAAAATCCAGTTGCCTTGCTCTTTTAAATAGGCTGCCCTCTGCTTCTCTTGCTTTGTCTTCCAGCCATGCCCCTCAGTCCTTGGCTGCAGGCAGGCTGTTCCATTCTAACTGCCCCCTACCTGGTAATCACATCCTGACTCTGTTTTTACTCACATCTCCCTCAGGTTCCCTCTTTCTTCTCCATCTTTCCAAATCCTTCCCATTTTTAAAAACCTAGTTTGAATCCAAGTCCTCTATAAATCCTACCCTGACCACCCAGCAAAAAGGAGCTTTTCCTCCACTGACATGGCTTGTGTAATTTGGCAATTTAAAAAATTCCAAAGTAATAAATATTTATTGAGTGTTTACCATGTGAAAATAACCATATAAGGTACTGCATGGAACTCCAAGATAAATAAAGCACTCTTTCTCTAAGTAGGGTATAAAATAAGTACTCAAAATTATAACCAAATGCAGAACATGCTATGTGCTGTGTGTGAGGTGTGGCAGACAGAGCTATGGGGTTTGGAGGAGGGAAGGGAAACCAACAGGATGGAGGCAATACCAACAGTATGGTCGCTTCATCTTCACTTCAACTCATTTTACAGGGCTGGAAGATAAGATTCAGGAAAGTTTTTAAAATATTAGCCAAATCTGTATACCTGGTTAAGGGGTAATGAAGAATCAGAATTCAGATCTAGGTCTGTTTGGATTCAAAGTTTTATTCTTCCCACAATCTCTTATGCAGTTAGAGATTTAAGAAAGTTTTAATGAAGAAGTGGGTGTTTAAGATGAGGCTTGAATCATGGATGAGATTGGATTCATCAGTGAGGGACAGGGAAGTACACTGAATTATGCTGAACATTTGTAAGTGAAGTACAGAGCTAAGGACAGAATGAGTAGAGGTAATGGCAAATGGTCACGTTACATGGGCCCATGGAGTGTGTGTGGTGAGCTAGTAATCTAGTAGTAAATATCTTTCATGGGGTTAGAAAGCATTTGACACTCATTTATGTGGAATGACTCATGAGCACTCATGGCAACCCTCTGAGGTGATGTGTCAGTCAACTTTTACTACATAACAACCACTTCAAAACAGGCTTAAGATAGCTCACGATTCCATGGGTTGGCAGTTGGGATTTGCTCAGTTGGGAGATACGTCAGCTGATCTCAACTGGGCTCACTCATGTAGCTATAGTTCTCCACTGGATTGGTTAGAGCTCATAACCTAAGGTGGCCTTGGCTACATATCCAGTGGTAGTCAGAGCTGTGGTTCTCCACAAAAGTCTAACTTGAGTTCATCCATTCTTTAGCCTGGGGTTTCAAGTATGGGGAGGGGAATACTCAAGGCCTCTTGAGTTCTAAGCTTGAAAATTGTACAAGATCACCTCCACATATTCTACTGACCAAAACAAGTCATAAGACTAGCCTAAATTCAAGAAGTAGGGAAATACAGTCCAAATTTTGACAAGCAAGAGCTTTAGAGTCTGCAGTTATCTGCAACCTACCATGGATGAATACTATTATTATTTCTATTTTTATAGTTTAAGAAAAAAAGGTTTGAGGAGATTAAGAAATTTTCCTAAGTTTGCATAATTAGGAAGTGGTCAGAATTGGAACCCACATCTGTCTACAACCCAGGTTAAAAGGGTTTGTAGTAGTTCAACAAAGTGTAGTATGACTGACCAGGTGATAATTTCTCATGTAATTCAGAAAAATAAACTGCTATTTGTAGGTTTTGAGTAGAGGAGTGAAAAAAATCTTTAAGCTTTAGGAAGATTTCTTTGGAAAGGCTTGGACTGGTGAAGTAAAGATCAGAAGGAGTAATGTCACCACAGGAGCTCATAACATGGCCAAAGTGAGAATAAAAGTTGTGTCACAATCACCACAAGCTGCTATTAGAATGGTAAGTATGTCTCCTCCTAAGAAAGAGGGAATGGATTCAAGACGCATGGTAGGGTCAGAATGTACAGGATTTGGCAATAGACTGGCCATGATGGAGGAAGAGAAGAGGAAGGTGAGCCTCCAGAGTTAAAATCCTGAGTCAGAAAAAGCCATGTTGTCAGCAGAGTTACAGTTGGAAGAAAGAGTTGGGTTGGGCATTCATCAAGAGTTTGGTTTGGGACTGAGTTTAACGAGTCAGCAGTAAAGCCACGTGGAAGTGCTCAGTGGGCAGCTGATGAAGGAGGATTGGAGCTGGGAGGGACTGGTTCTGCAGGAGAGGTTTAGAAGTCATCTGCAAAGAGGGGAGATGAGGAGCTGTAGGACTGAACGGGTTTGCCATAGGGAGAGACAGTCAGGAGAAAAGAAAGCCCAGGAGGAGAGATGGGAGTGCCATCCACTTTCCAAGGCTGTCCAGATTAAATGAGGCCAGCAAAATAGATGGGAGAACGGTCAAAGAAGGAGAAGAAGGGCAAAGGTCAAGGAACTAGAGAGTTTGAAAGTGTCAAGGAAAGAGAATCTCAAGATGGAAAGGTGAAGGGCTGGGATTGTGGCTCAGTGGTAGAGCGCTTGCCCTGCGTGCATGAGGCACTGGGTTCGATCCTCAGCACCACATAAAAATAAATAAATAAAATAAGATACTGTGTCCATCTACAACTAAAAATTTTTTTAAAAAAAGAGATGGAAAGGTTATCTGCCCTACAAATGCTACCAAAAAATCGGATTGATTGTGTTTCTAGGCAAATGGTTTGAAGCCATGATCATCAAAGTAGAGGTGGAAGGTTGAAGAAGTGACTGGTGGTTGGATCTAAGGCAGAAATTCTTAATATTATTTGAGTTGGAGACACCTTTGAGAATCTGATGAAAGTTGTATATACTTCCTCCAGGGAAAGAGATATCCATAAAGTACTTCATATATAGTACCAGATTTTTTTTGTTGTTGTTGTTTTGAGTTTTTTGGGGGAACTGGGGATTGAACTCATGGGTACTTGACCACTGAGCCACATCCCCAGCCCTATTTTGTATTTTATTCAGAGTCTCACTGAGTTGCTTGGCACCTCGCTGTTGCTGAGGCTGGCTTTGAACTCCTGATCCTCCTGTCTCAGCCTCCTGAGCCACTGGGATTATAGGCATGTGCCATCTCACCCAACCAGAAGGTTTATAGAATTACATACAGTTCAGGAGGTTTATGAAGTCAATGGGTTACCATGAGCAAGAAATAGACTGCAGATTTTGAACATCCGATCTAAGGTTGAATAGTCTTATCCACATCAGTGAGAACAAAATTCCTCCTATACATATACAATTCCTTGTGGCACAGGCCTATAATCCCAGGTACTCAGGAGGCTGGGGCAGGAAGATTCCAAGTTTAAGGCCAGTCTGGGCAACTTGGGGAGACTGTCTCAAAATAAAAAATAAAATGAGCTGGGGATATAGCTCAGTGGGAGAGCAACCCTGGGTTTAATGCTCTGTACTGCACAAACCAAAATAAAATAAAATTGCACAACAAAATGTCAACTCATCTCGCCTAAGTCTTCCTAGTAATTGAGGGATTGCTAATCTGATTGCTTAGATACCAGGACAGGTCCTGGACCTGTTCTATAGTAGGTAAGGTTACTACATATGCCTGCAGCTCTGCTTCCAGCACTTGCTTCCAGACATCTTTTCCTAATTTTCTCTTCCTGCTGTGTGTGTAGTAGGACAGTCTACCTTTGCTGGACATACCAAGTACTTCTCTCCTAGCCTGCTGCATCTGTATGGTGAGCTCTCATTCTGTGCCCTCATGTTGAAGCTTGTCCCTCAGCCACAGAGTCAGCCAATTCCTTCTGCTTCTAGGATCTAT
Source organism: Geosciurus inauris (assembly GCA_004024805.1). Taxonomy (NCBI): domain Eukaryota; kingdom Metazoa; phylum Chordata; class Mammalia; order Rodentia; family Sciuridae; genus Geosciurus; species Geosciurus inauris. The sequence continues at coordinate 13,277 of PVHX01021936.1, read as the reverse complement.
AAGATCTGTGGACTTTTTTTTCTCCTGAAGAGTCTTGGCCACATCTGCTCTCCCCTGTTTTCTCCCAGGTAGACGCCAAGGCTCTGTTGGGACTCAAGACTATATGCAGTTGTATAGATACTTGTTCAGAAATATGCATGTGAAGGGGGGAGGGAGTTGGGCTCTTCTATTAGAAACTCCTCAGCAGCAACATCTGGACTACACATGCTCTCTGGTGATGGATCTTCTCCCTGGCCAAAGGGGTGACTAGATTTATGCTGGAACAATTACATGTGCCAGGCACTGTTCTAAATGTTTTATACAAATTAACTCATTGAGTCTTCACATGAACCCTAAGATGAGAGCTCTTTGGCTTAGAGAGCTAAATAACTTTCTCATGTCAGAGTACTAGAGAGTGGACAATGGTACTGATTCTCAACTCCTGGCCTGAGCATGTCGAGGTGGATCATTTGGAGTTTTTTCTAGGATGTTTGCAATTTGTGCCTCGGTAGACAATACTGATGGATCCCCAGGAAGGTGGATTGTGAATCTAGATATATCACCTGCATATGTTTGCCAGGGGTGAAAATGAAACTGATAACTGGAGAAAAGCATCCAAGCATTGCTTTCAAAAACCTTCAGCCTTGCTCATTTTTTTCAGTACAAGATGTACCTTATCCACAGAGGGTACGTTTCAAGACCCCCAACAGATGCCTCAAACCACTGATAGTACTGAACCCTATAATTGAATGCTTTTTACGTCTGGACTAAGTACTTATCACACATGGTGGCCGTAACTTCTACAGTTTGAGGTGTGACAGCAAAACTATCGCAAATTTATTTTTCTTTCTTCACAATTTCTTGGGCAGAAGAATTGTTCTTAGCACTTGCAGCATAGCATCGTTCCCCACCCCCTTACTAAGTCAAGAACTTTTTCCCTTTATTCCCTTTTCACTTTAAGGAAGCCCTTTATGGCTTCTCTTCAGCATATCTGAATTGACAGCATCACTCTTCTTCTGCTTGGGGGCCATTATTAAGTAAAATATAGCTTACTTGAACACAAGCATTGCAACACCGTGACAGTTCACTAAGTGCCTAATGAGCATATTCAGTATGGATGTTTCGAGTCCCAGGTGGGATGGAGAGGGATGGCGTGAGAGTTCATCACATGACTCAATGGCATCCAATGTAAAATTTATGAATTATTTGTTTCTGGAACTTTCCATTTGATAGTTTGACACGGCACTTGATCATGGGTAACTGAAACCTTGGAAAGCTAAATGGGGATAAAGAAGGAGAAACTACATTACTGCAATTCACCTTTATTGATTGTGCTTTTTCAAACAGTGTTTCTGTTATTGGTGATCAAAAGCATTCTGATTACTAGAGAAATACTAGATTGATGGGTTCCATGTGGCAGACTAAATATGGTCATTAAAATAGGGAGTAAGGTGAGCTCAGTAGTCCTAGTTAGAGAAATCACCAAAAAGCTCAGATAAAGTAAATTAATCATGGATTCACAGAAATTAATTTAACAGGATACCCACTAAAAGTCTTAATCTGCTTTACCCCAAACATTCCAGGTCTACTAAACAGGCTTAGTGTGAGCCACTGCAATATAGGATCACATCTTCTCACCCTTTTCCAGACCTGAGCAAATGTCCAGATTCAGAATCCATTGAATGAAGAAGAGATAGAGTCCCTCCTAAGTAAGGTTTCTGCTGGGTCCATTATGAATCTCCCCTTCTCCTTCCCCAAAGGGACTTGTCATCTATATGATTATACTCCAGAAAGAGAAATACTGCACTGCGGGTAGAGTCTATTGGATTTTGGCTCCAAACCCATATTGGTTTGTGGTTTCCTATAAATACACTGTAGTTCTTATGGGGGTCAGATGGTCTGAAGCTGAGTTCTACTCTAAGTCACCTCAGGGAAGGTCTAATAGAACCCTGAATCCATTTCTATAAATATTTCTCTGGTCCCTGATCCATGAAACAATAGCAAGCTTGAGAGGAAGGGCCAAGTGGAAGCTATGGAGGTCCTCAAAGCAGTGACATGTAAAAGGGAAAAAAAAATAGTCCTTTGAAAGTTGATCACATATTTTTTATTTCTGTAATCATTCACTGATTTTATTTTTCTTCTTAAATTCTGGGTTTTGGAACTTTGCTAATTTCCCTTGTTTTTGATGTTTTTAGTGTGCTACTTGTGTCCAGAATTTTTGTTTATGAGCTAAGATTTATACCTGTTTTTTAAATTATATTTTAAAAACATAAACAGGCACAATTAATCTTACTTCAATGTATACATAGAGGCTGGGTAAAAAGAAAATATTACCCTCCCTCACTAAGTGCAATTTATTGTCTTGAGTGTTTACTGACAATAGGGACAATGACAGTTGGTCATGGGACTGAAGTGGCAACTTATTTAACCATAATGTGTGAACCTCATTCTGCTGGTCATTTCTAACTTGAGAACCATTTTGGAAATTAAAACAGGTGCTCAGTATGAAATATGAAGAGAAAAGGAGACAGATTCTCAAATAGTTTGGGTGTTAGAAAATTTTGTATATTCCCTTAGATTTCCCTCCTGAATAAAAAGTCTAAGTGTTTCAAAGATGTCAATTTTTTTCCAAATGAATCACTTTGTCTAATAAAATTTTAATCAATATCTCAACTGTGCTTTTTAAGAAACTATAAAAATAACTCTAGAATTTGTCTAGAAAAATTTTTAAAAATAAATGGATAAGAATAACTAAGTGTTGTTGAAAAATATGGTTATTTAATGGGAAATAGCCCACTAGTAGTTAAAAATAAAATAATTAAAAGTATAGTATTGATTGAATAATAGATAGCCAACTAATTAGATATAACTCAGAATTTGATGCTAGGTAGTATAAAAACTTAATGTATAAATAAAAGAAGAGTGAAGAATTCAGTGGGGGGTGTTATAGAAAAGTAAAGTAGCCACTTTAAAAAGAATTGAGATTCTTACAACATGTGATTTCTAAAAATAAATTAGTCTCATATTAATTAACATTTTTGTTGTTGTTTTTGCAGTGCTGGAGATCAAACCCAGGCCTCATGCATGCCAGACAAGTGCTCTACCATTGAGCTACATAACAGCCCCCTAAGCTGAATGATTTTTACACCAACTGGAACATTTTAATGGATAGCCTTTTGATCACTGAATTAACAAAATGCTAAACAAAAACAATAGAAGAGTAAACAAATGTAAATTAAAAGAATTGACAGCATGTATATACTATAAATCAAAAGCAATCATAAATATAATTTAAAAGCTAATAAAAACTAAAGAAAAATAATATCCCTAGTAAAAGATCAATGTCTGTACATATACAGAGCTCATATATGTTGATGAGAAAATGTGTGTGCTCCCGATTTAAAGATGGGCCAAGACTGTGGAATGTCAGTCCACACACATATATACACATACACACAAAGAGAAAAGACAGTGTTTTAAAACATGAAGAAATAATTTAGCCTTATGAGTTATGGTAGGGTAGCTAACTGAACACTAAAATTTCTCCTCCTGTTCAGCAACTTTTTCACCACATTTCTCTGTCACCTACCCTTTGGTGTAGGTGAAGCCATAGAACTGGTCCCTGTTGAAGGAATGTGAATGGGAAGTAATTTGTGTCCCTTTTAGAGCAAGGCTTTTACCAGCTGTGCTGGGTCTTTTTTACATTCTGTATTCCTCTTCCACCTCCACATGCAGTGGACTCTGCTGTCCTAGCAAATGTCTGTAATTTAACTACAATTATTTGGCATTTTCAGCTTTTATAAAATGAGGTGGTCTCTTTTCTCCTGTTAAGATTCATAAAACAGGGAATTGTCCAGACAGTTTTAGAACATGAGTACACCAAGTAATCAATGCTACTGCTAGACAGCATGAAGACCATCTTCAAAAAAGCAAGGAAGTGACAGGCATGGGATGTTGGAAACTGTGAACTCACAGCAGTTAGGGTTAGGTTTGCTACATGTAACAAAGTAACAGTAAACAGGATGGAAACTTACTGCTTTTCTCCATTAAAGAAATTTGGAGACAGTGTAGGACTGATAAAATGTCTACACATTATTATTTTTTTACCTAGGCTCTCATATTTCCATTCTACCAACCTAGCATTTTGTTCCCATCCTCAAGGTGAACCATAATTCCAAGCGGATAGTAAAAAGCCAGCTGTCATAGATACAGGCTTGAGGAAGAGAAAGTGCAGAGGCCAGTCAGTTTCTTTGAAAAGCTTTGTGAGGAGCCGCAGACACCAATTCTGGCCTCTTCTCATTAGTAGGACCAAACTAGGGGGGACGTCTGGGAAATATGTTTTATTTGAATGTGCTCAGTTAACATTTGGGGTTGCAAAGGGAAATGAGGAAGATGTAGGCAATTGGCAGACCTTCTGTGGGACTACTCCTATAGACCAGAAAAAGGAGATTCTAGGATGACCACTATTGACACTTCCAGAATAAGATGGGTCAGGCTGGAGGGTGAGGGAGCTTGTTGAGAGAGCTCTCTGGAGAGAAATAGAATTCATGTATTTATTTAGATGATGTGATTGAGAGGATAGGGCAACTTGAGAATCTGATAAATATATGTTGATGAATAAGAAAAAAAAAGGTGATTAGAAACTCCAGGAAACAAAAAGGTATACAATAAAAATCATGTTGCAATAGGAAACAAAATAGAATAATAGCATAAGAAAATAAGAGTAAAAGAACATTCTCTCTCTCTTTATATTCTCTCTTAAGTGGTCAGGGGATCATATAGTGATCACACAGAGACAGAGATGTGATTCTAGCATTCTTTCTAAGCCAATGTGAAAAAAAATTATTTAAGTATAAATGTAAAAATTGTATATGTTAGTCTTTAACATTTTGAGTTAATCTTCAGACAAGATGTGCATCAGTTGTATCTGCAAAACAGTAAATGTTATCATTACAATGAAAAAGTATAACTGAAAGGTGGAGAGTAGGAAGTCAGGGAGGAATTTGAAGAAGAGGTAGGGGGCTCATCTCTCATCTTACATAGAGTTAAGTCAGAATATTGATTAATATTGATAGAGAAGTAGGATTTTAAACTATTTAAAGTCATGCAAATAATCAATAAAATAACTAAACATAATCTTTTGGGAGGAGAAAGGGAATAGACTAAAGTTTCATATATTCCTAGAAATTGAGTCTTTAAAGGTAATAATTGTAATGAAGTTTACATTTTCCCATAAAAACAATGTTTCATTTGAGAGTTAAATGTCAAATAAATTCCATAAACAATGTGTCAGAGAAACAAAGAAAGAACTTTGATAAATCTGTACCTTGATTCAAAAAAGTTTATTTGTATTACAAATGGATTTTTGTTTTTTGTACTAGGGATTTAACTCAGGGGTGTTTTACTATTGAGCCACAACCTCAGCACTTTTTATTTTTTATTTTGAGGCAGGGTCTCTCTAAGTTGCCGAGGACCTTGCTAAGTTACTGAGGCTGGCCTTGAACTTATGATCCTCTCGCCTCAACCTCCTAAACCACTGGGATTACAGAAGTATGCCACCTCGCTCAGAACTAGATTTTAGTATTTTTAAGAATTCCCATATATAATGTTTCATTATAGGATCTGAACTACCAAAGAGTTCTAGTACATTTGTTCTGGTTGGAGTGTTCTGTAACAAAGACTTAGGTAATATTTTTCTCTTAAATGCATCATACTTTAAATAAAGTTTACCTTGTAATTCAGAAAATATGCTGTGTAAGGTGATTTCTACTTGGAAAACAAACAATTGACATTTCCATGTCTTGAGAATAGAACTGCATTAATCTTTTTTATTATGAGCCAAAGAAAATTGTAAATAATTTTTTTTCTTAGTAACTGGTTATAAAGATTATCTTGTTAGAAATATTTCTTTCTACAAATGTTTATATTAACTTCTCATCAAAAAATGCCACAAATGTTTTAAAAACCCAACCATTAACATCTCTATTTTCTTCTGAACCTCATAAAAAGGCTTTTATACATTTTATAACATAGTAATCAATGAGTGCATTTGATTTTGTGTCCCATTTTTTCTAGTTAATATTATTTTTAAAATATATTTTTATATACAAGATTCTTGTACTTGTTTAAATCAACATTTTTACCATTTGTAAGTTTTCATTCTCTTACTAAATGAGAACTAAATGAGCTATATATTTAATTGTGATTCTATCTCTTACATCTCAAAAAATGTAGAGATGAGGTATTTATTTTCAATTATGAAAAATATTTTTATGGAAGTCTACATGTGTAATCTGGAGCATCTTCTCTCCCAGGAAAACTTCTACTAATCTTTCTATGTCAACCATAAATGCAGTAGAAATATTTACAGTCTTTGTCTTTGGTTCTGATCTCTTTTTGGAGTTCCAATCATGGATCCCAAACTGTCTCCTAGAAAAGTCCATTGAAATATACAGACATAAATTAATTTTCTTGCCTAACAAGTAAAACATGCTCTGTTAACAAATAAACATCTGTTTGCTCTTCAATGTTTTCTATGCAACAGAAAAGAAGTCCATTGCCTTCATACTCCATTCTGATCCCTGGAAGGAGAAAAGAGGGTTTTTGGAGAAAGACTACTAGCAAAAAATGCTTCAAAGTAATCCCAGGAGAGGTGACTGGTGTTAGCAAGCCAGAGTTTTGTTATCTTCTAGGTATTCCCATGGAAGAATGTCCAGATCCATTACTGCCCTCCAAGACAGAGGCAAGAATATAGGGTCGTCACCATAACTTGGCAGCTAGTGGAACAGAACTCAGAGATTGGGAGGAGTATGGAAGGATAAACAAGAAAAAGGGACTTTCAGGGGCTGGGGTTATGGCGCATTGGTAGCATGCTTGCCTAGCACGTGTGAGGTACTGGGTTCGATCCTCAGCACCCCACAAAAATCAAATAAAGATATTCTGTCCACCTACAACTAAAACATAAATATCAAAAAAAGAAAGAAAGAAAAAGGGACTTTCAGACTTGTATCTTTTTTTTTTTTTGGTACCAAGTATTGAACTCAGGGGTACTTGACCACTGAGCCACATCCCCAGCCCCATTTTGTATTTATTTAGATTCAGGGTCTCACTGAGTTGTTTAGCACCTTGTTTTTGCTGAGGCTGGCTTTGAACTCGTGATTCTACTGTCAGCCTCCCAAAGTGCTGGGATTATAGGCCAGACTTGTATCTTTTTCTTACCAAATGCTTTCTAACTTTTCCTTCTCCTTCTCCCTCTCTTTCTCCTTCTCCTCCTCCCCCTTTCCCCTCCTCCTCCTCCTTCTCCTGCCTTTGGATTTATTTGTACATATAGCATAGAAGGACACCAGTCCCTTGTAGACAGGGGCTAAGGCACCCTTGGGGGCCTGGGTATTTTGGGGAGCAGGAATGGAGCCGGAGCTGGAGCTGATACTGGAGCTGGAGTTGCATCCTGGATCTTGGCTTGAGCTTAGGCTTGGGCTTTGGACTTTGGCCAGCAGAGCCTATGACCCTGGCTATGTGGGAATGAGCAAGCTTCCCGAGCTTGTGGTGGGCAAGGAAGGCAGGGCAATCAAGCTTGAGGCTGGAACCCTTTGGCATCTTGAGCTTAACCTCCTTGGGCTTTACCAGGGCCTTGATAGCTTTGGCATGTGCACTCATGGCCTTGGTGTTGTTTGCCTCCATCTTTTATTGGAGAATCTAACCAAACAATTCTCAGAGGCTCAAAGCTCAGAAGAGATACCAAAGGGGTTACTTCTCTTTCTGCTGGATGAGGACAGTGAGAACGTGGCAGTCTTCAAGCAGGAAGAGAGCCAGGGACTTGAGCAGGCTTGTACCTTGATCTTGGACTTGCCCCTCTTCAGGGTTGTGAGAAATGAATTTTTGCTGCTTTGGCCACTCTATGGAATTTTGTTACGGCATCCCTAGCTGACCTAAACAGATGTATCTAGCAAGAAGTAGAGCGCTGTTTGTGTGACAAATACCTAAAGGTATGGAAGTGACACAGGAACCGGATAATGAGTGGAGAATGGAAGAGTTTTGAGATGCACACTAGAATCATGAACACTGATGGCCATTCTGGTGAGTCTTTTTCCTCTTTGACAATTGCAGATGTCATTGTCAGCTCATGTCCCTTTTTTCAGAATGCTGGCTGCAGGCTATGTTCCCAAAGCAAAGAACAGTGTCACCTTTAGAACCCAAAGAAACCCAAGAGGACAATACCTAGAGATATCCATGTTTGCCAGGAAGATCATCAAAAGAAGTACTAAGAAAATGCTGAGAAAAGGCCCACTTCAGGGAGAAGAAGCAAGAGGACAGAGGGTCCATGAAGATTGTCCCACCATGATAAAAATGACTGGAGAGATTACTGCTGGATTTGAGAAAATGAAGATAGGTCTTCTCAGTTCTATCAGGGACCTTGTCTCAAAAATAAAAATGGTCTGGGGATGTGGTTCAGTGGTTAAATATCCCTGGGTTTAATCTCTGGTACAAAAGAAAAAAAAAATTTAAACATCAAAGGGGATTGGGGATATAGCTCAGTGGTTGAGTGCTTGCCTAGCATGCCCAAAGGCCTAGGTTCAATCTCCAGTAACACACACAAACACACACACACACACACACATACACAAATTGTATATTATTTGACTTTTTAAACTATATACTTGAATTATTTTACTTATAAAAATTAAGAAAAAGGGAGAATAGCAATGCCCACCCACCCTCTCTCCACCCCTGGATGATTGATTGATTGGTTTTTTTTTTTGGTTTTTTTTTTAATTTTTTTTTTTTAGTTGTTGATGAACACAATGTCTTTATTTTACTGCTTTGTATGTGGTGCTGAGGATCGAACCCAGGGCCTCACGCATGCGAGGCAAGCGCTCTACCGCTGAGCTACAATCCCAGCCCCTGATTGATTGGTTTTTATTTGTTCTAATTAGTTATACATGACAGCAGAATGCATTTCAAAATATCATACACAAAGGAAGCACAACTGTTCATTTCTGTGGTTGTACATGATAGAGTCACACCATATGTGCAAAAAATACATGTACCTAGGGTAATGATGTTCACCTCATTCCACCATCTTTCCTGCCTCCATGCCCCCTTTCATCTCCTCCCTCCCCTTTGCCCAATCAAAATTCCTCCATTCTCTCCACACCCCCCTCCCATTACTAATGAGCATTCACTTATCAGAGAGAACATTTGCCTTTGGTTTTTTGGATGATTTAATTCTTTTACATTGGTTGGTTGTTTTTTGGGGTCGTCAGCACCAGTGGCAATGCTACACTTTTTTTTTCGTACTGAGAATTGAACCCGGGGTGCTATACCACTGAGCCACATCCCCAGCCCTTTTTATTTTTTACTTTGAGACAAGGTCTCACTAAATTGCCCAGGCTGGCCTCCAACTTGCAATCCTGCCTCAGCTCCTGAGTAGTTAGAATTGCAGGCGTGTAGTACCACACCCAGTTCAATGTTACAGATTTTGGAAAATTTCAAATTCAGGAAACAAAGGAGGAACCTTTAGGGAGAATTTAAGAGATTCCTAGAGCTAGAGAAGGAAAGGGTTTAGTCTGATTGTATGATTAGAGGGCCAATCTGAACTGAAAGGGTTGTGATTTAGATGTCACTCCTGATAGGATCCTGAAGGGACATCAGCACAATGGTACAAGGAAACCTGTTTAGGATGCTGTGGCTGACATTTTCCAACACACCTCTCACTGGGTGCACCACTCTTTCTTTTAAATTCACAACAAAAGGATGTTTGAAAACTTTCTCATCTTTTCTATTAGAATTTGCTAGCTCCTTTAAACTCATGTACCAGATGTCTGCATTCCACACAAATCCTGGTGCAGTAATTGGCCCCATAGATAGTGGTAAGAGTATATTCAGAAAAAATAGAATGACTGATTCCTTGTAAACATTTTGTAAAATGTGTTTATAAATTTCTTGCAAAGTTTATTTAATCTATTTTCATAATATTAGTATTTTTATTAGAGAAAGTAGGCATGTTCATTTCTCCATCTTTTTCCTCATGTCTTCTGTCTTTTTTGGTACTGGAGATTGAACTCAGGGGCACTCGACCATTGAGCCACATCCCCAGCCCTATTTTGTGTTTTATGTAGAGACAGGGTCTCACTGAGTTGCTTAGTGCTTCGCTCTTGCTGAGGCTGGCTTTGAACTCGAGATTCTCCTGTCTCAGCCTCCCTAAGTGCTGGGATTATAGGTTTGCACTACTGTGCCCGGCTTCATGTCTTCTTAAAAATACATTTAGTTTTATACTTGTTCCAACTTGGTATATCAGACAATTGTATATGTATATATTTTTTTAAATGTTATTGTGTTTTTTATACCTTTATTGTATTTGTTTATATTTATGTGGTGCTGAGGATCGAACCCAGTGTCTTACACATGCTAGGCAAGCGCTCTACCACTGAGCTACAGCCCCAGCCCCTGTATATATATTTTTTAATTGTGGATGGACAAAATACCTTTATTTTATTAATTTATTTTTATGTGGTGCTGAGGATTGAACCTGTACCTCACATGTGCTAGGCAAGCACTCTACCACTGAGCTATAGCCCCAGCCCCCAAACAATTATTCTTGATATTTTTATGTAGTCAATCTCTCTTTTTTTTTAATATTCTGTTTTAGTTGTAGATGGACACAATGTCTTTATGTCTTTTTATGTGGTGCTGAGGATCGAACCCAGGACCTCACGCATGCGAGGCAAGCGCTCTACCACTGAGCTATAATCCTGGCCCTTTATGTAGTCAGTCTCTTTGAAAATTAATCATGTGTGCTGGCAGTGGGTGTGTGGGTGGGGTAGCTCAGTGGTAGAGTGCTTTCCTAGCATGTAAAAGGTCCTGGGTTCAATTCCCAGCACTACAACAAACAGACAAAACAAACAAACAAAAAAACAAAAAAACCAACTTGTTTTTGAATCTGCCATCTGCAGAGATTTCCATAAAAAACCCTTACAAGGAAAACCATGGCACTTGAGGTTGAATTTTATATACCAAAGAAAGTATAAAGGCCAAATTTTAAGATAAGGAAGAAAGTCCTACTGATCATCCATCAGCCAAGACTAACGTTTGCTGACAAGCAATGGAAGATGGATCTCCTTCTTTTGACTACAAACAAAAGGAAGAAGATAGCTTAGACCTCTCCCAAGAAGTGGCAGCATAAGAGAAAGAAAGGTTTGATAGCTGTCCTGGAACACTATAAGGTGGACAAGAATGGCAAGATTGTCACCTTTGTGGGGAATGCCCTTCAGGGGAATGAGGTGCTGGAGTTTTATGACCAGCCATTTTGACAGGTGTTATTGTGACAAGTGTCTCACTCACTGTTCTGACAAACCAGAAGCCAAACAATTGTGTACGGATTAATAAAAGACATGAGTTTGGGCTGAGGTTGTGGCTCAGTGGTAGAGCGCTTGCCTAGCATATGTGAGGCACTGGGTTCGATCCTCAGCACCACATAAAAATAAATAAATTAGATAAAGGTATTGTGTCCATCTACAACTTTAAAAAGTATTTAAGAGACACAAACTTTTTAAAAATTTAAACTGTTTACAATCATTAAACTAACATTTTTTAAAATTATATTTTCACTTATTCCACAGATGTTTGCTGAAGACCTACATTGAGCCAGGCCCAGTCCCAGAGGCTTACAGCAGTGAACAATCCAGAGATGAGTTCTGGATTTACTTATTGACGGAAAAGAGAGATTTTAAATAAAGTTATACAACTAATATGTAATAAATTGTGCTTAGAGTGTTATATGTGAGCATTTAAAGAGAGGTTCTCTTATAATTCCCCAGGGTTCAGAATTCTGGTTTCAATCTTTCTTGGTTAGAAAATTCCATTTCCAAGAAGTAAGTATGCAGACTGGCATTCTTTAATAAAAGCATTAATAGTGTTCCAGGAGGTAACAGACACCTATTATCCACATAGCTTTTTAATCTTTTCTATATCAATTCTTCTATTTATAGCCACTCAATATGTAAAATGCAGCTGCCCATGTATTCCTTCTGCTTATAAATAACACAACAAAGTCTTAGCCTAATTAAAATACCATAAAGTGGGTAAAAAAAAATCCCAGCTCCTTTCCCTTTTCTTCTCCTATCAATAGGATTAGAATATTTCTTCATCCAACTCTGCCTTCGGATGCTTATCACAGGCATTCGCAAAGCCACCAGCTAATGAGAGGTATCAGCAAGTCAAGGGGAGGGAGAAAAAGCCTTATTTTCCAATTATGAATGTACGGATTCATTAACACTGACTCAAGCGTTCGTTTTAGATTCAGGTTGTCATGGACTTGCACTTAAACAATAGTGGCATGTGGCTCTTTGCCATCTTTCATCAATTGTGTGTGGGGATGCATTTAAGCAAAACAGAAAGGGGAGCTGAAAGGGAGTAAAATATTCAAGCCAAAGTCAAAATTATATAAGCTTGCTGAGAAACCCTAATTCCTTTTATTCTCTATTGGCAAATTTCATAATACATGGAAATAATGGCTTGTCCTATAAACTTCAAACCAGACACTAAGGAATCCCAAGTACAGAGGCCATTACCTGATCCAAGGTTACAACTTGTCTAAAGTCATGGAAAAGTTAACATCAGTATTAAAGTATCTAGTTACAAAAAATTAAGTAGTAACTCTGATTATTATTCTGTAATTCTGATTATTATTCCTCCAATATTTACAAATCTAAAATCTACCCAGCCTTTTTATAAGACCACACTTCTTAAATAATTCTCCACCAAAAATATAGCTGATCTTTAGTAGAAAAAAATTAGATTCCAGTATCCTGCTTTATCTGTGCTTTTTTCTGCAGTTTCAGTGACTTATGGTCTACCACAGTCTGAAAATACAAAATGGAAAATTCTAGAAATAAACAATTTAAATTGGGAGCTTTTTAAGGCAGCATGATGAAATCTTTGGTTGTCCCACTGCATCCTATCTGGGATGTGAACCATCCCTTTGTCCAGTATACATCCATTCTGTGTGCATGACCTGCTGGTAGTTACTTAGTGGCCATCTCGGTTACAGACCTACTACTGTGGTATGCAGTATGTGTGCTCCAGTCGCCCTTATGTAGGAGCCTAATGCTACATCCCAACACTTATGTCACACCTTACTTCCTTTCATCAGGTAGGCACAATATCATCTCACATCATCATAGGAAGGGTGAGAAAAGTACAATAAAGTATTCAGAGGTAGATCATATTCTTTTAACTTTTATTTCAGTATATTGTTATGATCATTTTGTTTTATTATTAGTTGTTATTGTTAATGTCTT